>JANHFT010006844.1:0-15384 GCA_032467955.1 Pseudoxenodon macrops | reverse complement strand
TATTGTGGTAAGCTATGATGTGGGAATCTGTGATTCAAATTCTGAAAATCATATAAACAGCCCCAGACAGAGTTTGAGAATATTATATATAAAAGATAAATGGTGCGTGAATTTATCCTAATTTAAGATGCTTTGGTGAAAAGAGAAGCTAAAATGAGATGCTGTAGCTACACTCAGCAATCCGTCTTAGTGAGGAATGTCTACTGCTGACTTACATTTTGCAAAAACAGAATAAACTAGATAGGACACAATATATTGAAAGAGTTTACCGATGATCGAGATGTTTTTAGAGAGATTGAGGAAAAAGTCATGAGAATAAAGGGTAGTGTTGACCTTTAAAGTCGCAGTTAGTGTCACACTCTACAATTCCTAACATTCAATCTTAACTGCATTATCCAAACATATAGTAGCAGCCAAATATATTCTCTATTGTTTCATCAGTTTATCAAATGTTGACAATTGTTTTACGGATCTAAAATTGCAGAACAGAGAACTCCCAATTTTTGGCCTTTCATAGCATTGCTTTTTTTTTTAAAAGAAAGATGATATGAGTACATTTAGTAATTAGAGAAAAGCAAATCAGTGTTTATATTTCTTAAAATTCTCCATTTGTTCCTGAATTTACATACTGCACTTTTTTGTGCATGCGCTTCCAAGTAAGTATTGGTTTCCAATGACTACCTGGAGCAGCCTCTGTAGTTGGATACTTTGATACTAATATAACTAATGGAACTAGTTTGAAATAAAAAGAATATTCTAAACTATAAAAGATATTTAATAAAAAAAAACCATAAGTCGATTGAAAATTAATTCTTTTTGAGATGAACCCTGGAATCTAAACAGGAACACTAAGCTGTAAATGCCTTTGTCTTCCAATTGTACAAATGTTTCCTAGTGATTCTGGTCATATTAACATAGCTTATTCACTTAAAGCTGAACCTGCTACATCTGGGAATGCAAAAGACCTGAGAGTCTCTTACAAACATAAGAAAGTATAAAAATGAAAGATTTGTTAAGTTTGATATCTTGTTGCAACGATACCAAGAAACTTCATGATGAAGAAGTTCTTGTTGTTATTGTTAATGATGATGATGACATAGATATAAAGTTTATATCTTGGCTTTTCTCCAGCCGTTCAAGATATCTTAATTGGAATTATTCCTTCATTTTATACCCATAACAACCACCCTGTCAGAAAGGGTCACCTAAAGTCTTCCAGTGAGTTCCCATAGCAGAAGGTGGACTCTAATCAGAATATAGCAGGGATGGCAAACCTTTTAGACACCGAGTGCCCAAACTGCGCACACGCGCATGCCCAAACTGAAAGGTGTTTATGCGTGAACGTGCAAATGTGTGGACATAGGCAGCAGAGACCCGAAGACCACCTGGCCAGCGGGAGGCGGGGCATCCCAACACCGGCAGCGCAGCAAGAGGTAAGATCTTTTTCTTTTGTGAACTTCTGTTTCGTCATTTACAGGGAAACAGAAGCTCACAAAAGAAATGGCATGGAAATCTGACCTGGGACAACAGCGCACGTGCCAGCAGAGAGGGCTCTACGTGCCACATCTGGCATGCGTGACATAGGTTCGCCATCACAGGAATATAGTATATTCCTATCTTAATCAGTATAGTGCAGTGACTCTTGTGTGCCTAGGCAAATGGTATTGAGAGACATAATGCTTTTAATAGCCATCAAGTCTGTTAATGATTGGTAGTTTAATCCCGTTTGATAACATCATAGTTGGTGGTCATAAGAGCAGTATTTTTTATTTATTTAACTATGTGCTAATTAAATAAATGCTCCCTTTTAATATCTCTTCCATTGCTCGGTTTCATTGATGAGTCTAGTTATCAGAGGAAGGAAAAAAAGAATTCTAATTCTGTTTTATCCATATAATGGGCAATTTTATACATCTATTATCATATCCACCCCACTGAATTGTATTTTCTGAATGAAAAGGCACAAAATGTCATGGAATCACAAGGCATTACAAAATTGGCAGTTTTATTTTCAGTTTCGTTCCTAAAATTCACATCAAGATATTGGGCTTCAACATAATAATAGAGATGGACTGGCATTCTCAGTAAGCTTTCCATGACAACGCTACAATTCTATTTTAGTCAGTCCATTATCATCCCCGATCCCATCAGCCTGTAGGTGAAGGTAGGATATTTTGTCCTCGTATGCATTATCTTGACTCATCTTGTTAATATCTGGTCTCTCTGTTTGAATATGTCCATTTTGAATTCATTATTGTTCCCTTTTTTATATATATTCCAAACACCCTGAATAATTTAGCAACACCAACTTGGTCATCTCAGTGCTTACTTCTGACTCCAGATTGTTTATGAAAAAAACATCAACAGCACTAATCCCAATATTGATCTTTGCATCTCTGATTTAGAGAAACGTCCATTTATTCCTACTCTCTGCTTTTTGTTCTTTAACCAGTTACCGATCCATAAGAGAGCTTCTTCTTATCACATGACTGCTAACTTTGCTCAGGAGTCTTTGGTGAGGGGTTTTGTCAAAGCCTATTGAAAGTTCAAGTAAGCTATATCTTCTGGATCACCCCTATCTACATGCTTGTTGACACTGACAAAGAACTCTTAAAGGTTAGTGAGAATAGGATTTATCTTTGCAAAACCTCTTCTTTAGCAAGACTTGTTCTAAATGCTTATATTTCTTTTGTGTAGGTGTGCTTCCTTTTTATTGTCATCCTTTGCTGAGAAAACTTTCTTTTCCGTTATAACTTCTACGATAAGGCTCGTTAACTGTGCTGGTAACCACTTTTGGCATCTTTCCAAACTGCAGCACATACTCCAACAGAGCGCTTATTATTGTGTAGTTGAGAAAACGCAAAGATTATAGAAAGCCATTCTAAACTCAACTCAAATTGTAGTTAACTTTTAATTTTCTTTTTTTAATTTATTTCATTTACTTTCCTCTCTGAAAACAAATGTTAGTAATTTCCCACTTCACAATGTTCTATTTATATATAAGTGGTTTCTTTAAAGTGTTGTCAATAGATGCAACGTACATGCCAGAGCCTCTAGAAGCACATTTCTGGTGTTTCATCTAAAGTGCTGCACATCCCTAATTTTCACCTTTATCTTTTCGGTATGTTTTTTTCCTGAAAGATCCTCCTTAGTATTCCCCAGAATTCAGTTTAGCAGTGGCACCAGTGGTGGATTGCTGCCCGTTCGAACTGGTTCGCCCGAACTGGTGGCAGGAATTTGCCCCCGCTCGATGAACCGGCGGTGACAGCTGACTGGCCACGCCCCCGAACCAGTCCTCCAGTTGCCGCTGCTTGAAAGTGGCTGGAAAATACCCTCTGAGCATGCGCAAAGCCTTCTGCACATGCGCAGAGGGTGTTTACTGGAACATGGACCTCCAACGCGACGCAAACTAGTAGGGAAGGTAAGAGGAACCCACCCCTGAGTGGCATATGTATGTGTTTAAATACTAGTACTCTGGGCTCTTTAGGTTAAAGCAGAACTGATTCTCTTTTCATTCATTCATTCGTTCATTCATTTATTCATTCATTCATTCAATTTCAAGGCTATCCAACTGCAAAAGACTCTGAGCATCTTATAATTTTAAAAGAATATTGTACATAATATAAAAACATCATCATCCAAACCTAGCCATACAAATAACCAAAAATCACCAGTGTCTTCAAAAGTACTTTAACCCCATGCCTGGTAACAGAGTCAAATCTTCACAGATCTACAAAACATTTAAAGGATGTATCTCTAAGGAGGTTGCTATTCCAGAGGGTGGCAGCAGCAACAGAGAAGGTATACTTCCTCTATCCTACATCATGATAATATTTAATAAATAAAAAAACCTAGAATGTATCTATTCTTCCCAATTGTGCTGTAGTATGAAACGTCCATTACTATCTGCACCTCTGCTTTTGGCCCCTGCTGTAACTCCCGGTTGATCTTCAAGGATAGCCCCATGCGGATCACATTGCAATAGTCCAGTCATGACTAGGATATGAGTGACCATCTAAACAACCTCCCAGTTGCAGAAAAGGCATAATTGCATATGAGGTGGGCCTGTGCAAAAGCTTTCCTAGCCAAGCTGCAATTTACTCTTCAAGAAGTACAATAATTACAGATTCAGGAGGACCCTTAAATTATATACTAGTCTCAAATAGGGAAGCGCAATCCCTTCCAATCTCAGGTTTGAGCCTGATTCTGGTTTTCTCCCATCTTAACCCAAATAGCCTTTGTACATCACATTAGTGCATTGACAGACTCACATGCACAGTCTGAAGTTTTATACAGTTGAGTATTGACTCCAAATTGAGAGATCTCACCCAGTAGTTTGATGTAGTTGTTAAACGAGAGGAGTGAGAGAGTCTAGTCCTGAGATACACCTCCCCTCCAGTGGGGGACTGTAGATTTTACCTCTTCTCCATCCTTAGAAGCACTGATCAGAACCAATCAGAAGAAGAAGGCCAAAGACTGTAGCACAATACCCACAACTCCTGGGCTCTGCATCAAGTCCACAAGGATACCATAGTTGATGGTATGGGAAAATATGGAGATCAGTGAACACAATGTTGGATGCATCATCTCCATCCCAGTTCCATCAAAGGTAATTAACAAGCATGACCAAAGCTATTTCAATATTGTATTCTGGCACAAGATCTGTTTGAAATGGATAATTCATCTCCAAAAACCTTTGGCAGCTGCTATTAAACTATTTTTCTTTTGACCACAAAGGGAAATCCAGCATGAAAGAATCTAGTGATGGCCTCTTGAAAAGGGATCATACCACTGCCTCCTTCAAGGCCAGAGGAGCTCTTTTCAAGAAGCTCAATCACAACCCAATCACAGGTCACTTCTTGGGCTGCCTTGACCACCCAGAAGGAGCATGGATAGAACAAATAGATAGCCAGAGCCACAGTTCAGAGGACCATCTCCATGTGATCAGGATTAAAGAATCAAAGTCCAGATAACATCATAGGACTGATGTCCCAGGCAACTCAGGTGTACTTACTCAGACTCCAAGATTGTTTTTTGTCAGAAAGCATGACTTTTCCACATCACTTCTCTACAGATGCTCCTCCTATCTGTCTGTCTCTCCTGTCTACAAATGCAATAAAGGCTGAGAAATAATGTTTGCTAAGCCTAAGCCCCACTTGTCCCAAATATCTCCCAAGGCTTAATAGATATAAATCCCTTCTTCTCAAACTATCATTTGCTTCATTATCTTGAGATGTCTCATTTCTTCTTTCTAGTATGCAGAACAATTAACATTTCAAAGAAAGCTGCATTTTAGCATTTAGACATTTATGAAAGCTTACATTTGGTTCCCAGGAGTTAATGGCAACATGCTTAAATCATTGTTAGGATGTGCATAATCATATGTTCCAATTTAGCATCATTGGATTTTTATGGCTAAGAAATGACTAAGTAAATGACCGAATAAATGACTAAGATTTTGATGCCCCTTATACTCCTGGAGACATTATTGATTCACCTCTTATAAAAAGGAGCTCTTTGCTCATTTTATTATTATAACCCACAGAATAAAAGAGATGGAAGAGAAATTGGAGGTCTTTTAGTCCAAATCCCTGCTGAAGAGGAAACCCCATACCATTTTAGGCAGTCCTTTCTTAAAAGCCTCCAGTATTTGGAGCACCCACAACTTCTGAAGACAAGCCATTCCACTGATCCATTGTTCTTACTGTCAGAAAATGTCTCCTTAGTTCTAGGTTGCTTCTCTCTTTGTTCAGTTTCCATCCATTGCTTCTTGTCCTGCCTTCTATTGCTTTGGAGAATAGGTTGACCCTCTTCCAGTACTGGAACACTGCTATCATGTCACCCTCTTTTAGGCACAAAGGGGTGACTGTTTATCCCTTTGAAATAGATGATTTCTACAGGACCATTTCTCTATTATTTGCTGATCGTCCTCTTTGCAGCCTTCCTCATCCTTCTGGAAACATGACTTTATTTACCGAATCCTTGATGTTTCTTTAGGTAACAGTCATTTAAGAATCTGGCAAGAGTGTTTCTTATAAAACCCAAGCTCTATATTTATTGTTTTTACCACTTCACTGTATACTATGCCATGACTTCCTTTCCAAGTAAAGCATCTTTCCTATTTACTTTTTCATATAGTTCTATGCATATTGCAACAGAAGGACCTGTCCACTAACTCCTGTATCTTATCTTGAGTAGAGATGTATATCAGGTTGCACTTTATTTATGTTGCGAATTTAAGCAGGTTGCCCGAAGAAGACTTATTTACCATTCAAGATTTTTCCATGCTGCCAAATGAATGGATATAATGAGAGTATAATCTAAGCTAACATTAATAATGTTAAGCTATGCCTGAGGATAAACTGAGGCAATTTAATTTTATTTGAATAATTCATAGTAATGTTTAACTGCAGCATGTATTAGCCATTAAGTGTACATTGTAAAAATAAATAATTTTATCAAGACATGTTGCCTTGGTAAACGTATTGCAGCTCTCAGTTTACATGAGTAGCATGTAGTATGTTTCAATACCAGATTTGGTATTTTGTTTCTCTGACATATTTAACAGAAGTTTGCTATTTTTTTCTACCAAATTCCATTCACTATAGAATTCAGCAGTATACCATTAGTTTCTCTTTCTTTCTTATTCCTATTATATGCCGAAGAGAATGTATGATTTTAATAGGGTTCAACTCTTCACTAGATCTAGGCAAATTTATTTCAGTCCTGAAAGTTGTTTTAAGTATAATATATTGAATTTCAGAGATATTTTCTACAAATATTTACAGCATACATCATATGCTTTAGTAATGAATAAAGCATGGAAATGCTAGGATTAAATAAAACGGGTGAAAGTTATGGCTGTCATTTGGTTGTATGTGTTACTTAAGTTCTTTTTTTCTTTTTCCCAATGTTCTTTACAATTTTCAAGGTGACTAAAGGCATTTTTAATTTAACATGTTAATATATACCATTCAAAGGAAAAGGTCTTTTACACTGACTGCTGACATTCAAAAAAATGCAATAAGACAGTACAGCAAAAGTTTTAACAGTTTTAGGTCAGATGGATGTCAGCAGGAAAGGCAGAAGTATTTTGACACTTAATTCTTCCATTGACAAGAATACCCTCTAAAAGATTATTAGAGCCTAGGAGGTGTCTTCTACTCTTTTGTTCTCCGATTAGCTTTTGCTAAGTTTGCTATTTTTACTGGTAAGCTTCTGTGTGAACTGGACCCTCTACATTTTTTTATTAAATTAAGAACAACAATTGCAAGAGTTTCCTAATAAATACATTTAGGTAATTATTTACTAGAATTATTTCGTATCAAGGTTCGGTTAGGAGTAATAATATATAATGTAATTTACTAGAGATTGTATTTACTTATTGGCTTACTCACTTACATGCTGCTTCAGACGCAACTGTTCTCAATATATTGTTTTTCTATTATGCAAGAGATGGTCTGATTAAACCCAGAGTTACATGCTAGCTGTTAAGAGCGGCAAAAGTTAAAACTTAACTTTTCAAGCACAGCAAATCTATATTTGATTTAAAGTACGTGCTGTTTAAATTAGTTTACAGGAAACCATCCTTTGGGATTGCGTATAAGCATCAGCCCTGGGCTTGAGACATCTTTCTTAATGAAATGGGCATCACAGCCATCCCAGAGGTTCAACCGCAAATGAATGAGAGGACTAAGCGCAAATTAAACAGGGTTTTCAATGTAGCAGAGATTCTACTGCACACAAAATGATCAACACTTTTGAAATGGAATATAATACAAAGTCGAGAGAGAAAGAAAGATCTCAAAGGCTAAGCATAAAGAAAGAACTAACTGGCAGATCATATTTCGGAGGGAGCTGTTCATGTTGTCTGGCTTGCAGAATGAATTTGAGTTACCAGCAAGGGGCCATACAGTAACCATGATCAGTTATTGCTGTTATAGGTTATTATTGCAGAATTGTTAAATTGTTTTAACATAAGCTGAATGTTACGTACTTCAAAAACACATAGGGGAAATGATCTTTGGGGCTGTTAAGCTTTGGGGAAGATTCGTTCTAAGCCTAAATTGTGAGTATTCCCTGAAGTAGGCTGTCAGCGGGGTTGAGAAGAGCTTCACTGATCTGACTGTTTCAGAATTCTTAAGTACTTATTATGCTATTGGAGTGTATAGTAGAATTTAGGTAGGGCTGTTCTAATACACGTCCTGTTTTGACCAGCTGGTTAGTACTGGCAGGGCCAAAACTTTACCTAGCAACAGAAGAGGCCAAACCCGTCATATGTTCTTTTTTCCATTGGGACATTACACTTGTCAATGCCATGCCTGCAAATACCCACTATTTATTTTCTTATGTTAAGATTCGTTATATAGAACGCTTTTCAGCTCTTTTGGGAATGTTTTTGTCATAGTTTTTTCCAACTTTGTTTCTATCTTTCTTTAATAGTCAGAGCTATCTGCAAGCTACAAGTGAAGTGCCTGGTGGCCATACCTTGGATCCTTCGGCAAACTACAATTCCCCTAAGTTTCGATCAAGGAATCAGAGCTATATGAGAGCAGTAAGCACACTCAGTCAGGCCAGCTGTGTTAGCCAGGTTGGATTCTTTTTCCTGTTATGCATTTTTACAATACTACTAATAATTATAGGGTTTTAAAGAACAAATTCAGGAGTTTGACCATGTATCCCAGAAATCGATCATTTCTACTGGTTATTTTCCTAAGCTGTTTATGTGCAATTTAATAAGATTTTGTAACGGAAAGCAGAAGAGTCTCAGGCTGCTTACACACCAAAGTTTGTAAATAGTAGTTTTCAATGGTTTTATGCATACACCTAACAAGAACAATTCATAAGTGAAAAAAGTAATTTGTAGATATCAATTATCTGCTCCCTTACTGTATGTTTTTATGGCAAATACTTGCTTTCTTTGATATCATATATGCGAAATAGCCCATTGAGTTAATACATCCTCAAGCCAGTGTTTGCATTGCACTAACAGTAATTTGCAATATATTATACTTACAAGTAATTAGATTGCGCTCATTGATACCTGCACTTATATCTACAAAGTCACAAATAAAGAAACATTATTATTTTTTGTTAACTACTTTAAGAAAAAGCTGAACTGGAAACTTAAAGGGAATGATCGACCTGTGGGCCATATGTATTTTCAGAGCCCCATTTTTGCAACTACGTTGTCGAAAATCTACCCCAATTTTGGGAAATAATCCATATAGTTTCAGTGGTATCATTTTTCATATTTTAAAGGAAACCGCAAATTAAAGTGAATTCATCATACCTTTGCAGGCATAAACCACACCCATTGACTTTGTTCCTAGATCCATAAGACATTAGAAAGATCTTTCTCATCCAAGGACACCATCAATATTTCTCCCAAAGCCATATTCCTCCAGTCTTTGTTTGACTTTCAAGAGAATCATGGTCTATAGGACAGATCTCTGCAATCCAAAGCCACCTAATCTTACATTTTGGTGCATCTGGTTTTGGTATCCCTTTCATATTTAGGTATAAAAAGTAAACTGGAGTAAGAATTTTCTTTTTTTGTAGGGGGTGTGGTGGCCTAGTGTTTAAGACACTGGGCTGTTGAACGGAAGGTTGCCAGTTTGAAATCCAAGTACCATATGACTGAGCAAGCTTCAATTCTTGTCCCAGCTCCTGCCAACCTAGCAGTTCTAAAGCATGCAAATGCGAGTAGATAAATAGGTACCACTTCAGTGGGAAAGTAACAGCAGTCTGTGTGTCTCGGCTTATAGTCATGCTGGCTATAGACCACAGAAAGGTATTTGAACAATGTTAGCTTCCTAGGCTAAGAAACGGAAATGAGCACCACCCCCTACAGTCAAACATAACTGGACAGGGGAAACTTTTACCTTTTAAAAATATTTTTGTATTCTTCATATTTTTTGTATTCATTCAATCACTTTCTATGTAGCTGTTGCTATGTAGCTGTTATACCTGAATTCCAACAAGTCCAGTTGTAATCGTCCACCGTTACTGTAACAGGCATAATAGTTGAAATAACTATAGTTAGGAAAATCTGAGCAGCATGGGAGAGAAGGATTCTTACTTTACTTTAACCTTATGCCGCTCTTGTACAAGAGTCCCAGTGGCTACTGATACTATAGATACTATAGATAGAGACCATAGTTTTCAGATTGCCATGGCAATCTAGCAATCCAGCATCACCTCTTCCTCCTTTCTTTTCTAAGGCTAAACAGAAAATGTAGCCAGCACCATTCTAGAATCTTATGCTGCATAGAGGGGCTACTGCCCTCTGCCCTCTGGGACACCAAGATTTATACAAGATTTGTCCGTCCGTCCCCGGCTCTGTTTAAACAAGCCCTTGAAACCTGGGTTTTCCACCACCACCCCAGGATGTGGTTAGATAGAACGGGAGGTTTCGGCTGGGTTGTTGTTGTTTTTTAGCTTATTTTTCTCTTTTGCTGTTATTTTGGTGCTTTGATTGTACTTTGTAAGAGAGAGTCATAAGAAATCAGAGCAGAAATAAATTGATGAATCACATCAATTGATGATACTCTTGAGTTATATGACCTCATAACAATTTTGTATTATTAAATATCAGAGGAAAAGGAAGAACAGCCTGATAATTCATTTTCTGTCATATTCCAATTATAGCCCACTGGCTATAATCCATATTCCTCACTTGGTCATGGTTCTGTTTTAAAAATAAGTGTCAGATCTACAAAGTAGACCAGACTAGGAAACCAAGACCCTATAGATCAGGACTACTTTGATTGTAACAACTATAGTAATAGAATCTTGCAAGTAAGTCTGGACGTAGTTCCCCCTCCCTCACATTGTCTTCATGAGAACTAGACACATACGGGCTTTTCTGAGAGTTATTTTCTTGGCCCCTACTCAAGCTCTACTTCTCTGACTATTGCCTTGGGAGTGACTCTTCCTCCTCTGCTTCAAGGCCGTTCCCTATACCCTCTGATATGACAAGAGAAATGCTATGTCCACATGGCATTTGGAATTTGCTAGGTATATCTTCTACCATTTCTGTAGAAGTCCAAAGGATAATATAAGCTGAGGGTAATGCAGGTTTGATAGAAACTATTCTTCCTCAGATGTTCTCCATCTTATGCATTCTTTGTACCTGTATAATAAAGCATCCATCTATACTGCAGAAAAGGGTAATATCCCATTTTTGCTCTGCCCTTCAACAGAAAACCAAGATCCTTTCTGCTACCAGATTAGGTTCGCAAGTAAGGAAATAATAAGACATTCCTCTTCATCATACTTATAATTGTGCAAGTCCATCTTTCTTTCTTCATAAATCTTTCTTTGTTTATATCAAACAATTCAAAATAAGAATGTTCTTTCCAGACTGCCTTTAATACGATTATAATTATTTATTAATTTATCAAATTTTTATGCCGCCTGACTCCCTATGGGAGAATTGAAATAATAATTGCAAGCACTGAAAATAATTGTTTTCAGGCCAAATTCATTGTGTAGGTGTACTTATGGAGCATGACTATGCATATTCTGTGTGGATAGACACGCCTCACTGAAATTATTTAATTAACAATACTATACATGTCTCCCTGCTTCTTCATATTGGCATAGTTCTAGCAATATTACTGGGATGAGGAGCAAAGCTGCCAATTGGGCTATGGTCAAGAAAAGAAGTAGGAGATCCAAATCTCTTCAGACATTGCTGAATTCTACTTCCAGGAGCCCTATTTGATGGAAATGTTGCTCAAAATATCTAGGTTATCATAAGTGCCCTGCCCTGCTCTAGGATTTCCCTGAAACAGGCATATATCAGTATGCTTTGGTTCTCCTCATATTTCTCCCTACACCCGACCAAGAGAGAACCTATATGGCATATACTGCATTTCGTGTGTGTGTGTGTGTGTGTACACAGTGTGTATGTGTGAAAAGCAGTATGCTTTGGTTCTCCTCATATGGCATGGGAGCAATCTCTGTTGTACAAATTCTTACTTCTTGTACTTCCTCCTTTTCTGATGTTGTAACAATGACCTGGTCTCCTGGTAGTAGGATGCAATTCAATCAGAACTCTTAAAAGGGGGTTATTTTGAATTCATATCTAGAAAACTCTGGCTGCATCAGATGGTTCTCGGTGGTGGTCAGCTTTGCTGATGTCCAACGTTGCTCCTTAGATGTATTTGAGTTCCACTCCCGCTTACACCTGTAAAGTTCAGAATAAATAGTATTTCCTGGATTGACCATTGAACTATCTGAAATAAATGACAGCTGGAATACATACTTTCCTGGTCAAAAGACAAACATTTCCATTTATGGTCTGGGGAAACTTCACTTAGTCATGTTGTCCTTTACCTCTTCTGCACCAGGGGATAAAATCTCACTTTGCAGTTTAAAATACAGAATAATTTCCTATTATATCCAAATTTGAGGAAATGATTAGCTGAATCACATGAAGATCAAGTTGGTTCCAGGTCAGAGTTAGCTAACTAATTATAGTTTGAACAAATTAGTGGCCTGTTTGGGGACATAAAGCTATTCAGCTTTCCTAGTTCACACAATGAACTAAAGGAAGGAAGGGCAAACTAAATGAAGCAAGCACATGAACCAAAACTCACTGCTGTGCTGTCACAAGAATGGCACCTTGTTGCTGTAAATTCTAAATATGAAGAGTTGAGGAATTATTTTGTCATTTTTCCTAAAACTGCTTAGTCGTTTAGGATTTGAGACAGGGGTATTTTGGTTATATTTCTGTTTTATTTTCAGGATGATTCCTTGAGAAAGGCAAAATAGTGGCAAAGGGAATACATGTTAATAAAAATTAAGACAACAATTAGAATGCCTCAGCTTTAGGACATTCTTCCTGTTTGTTTAATGTAATGTAATGTAATGAAATGAAATGAAATTAAAAACCAATGTCTGAAAATGTTCTTTCAGGCTAACACCGGAATTAAAAGATTGTCTGTTTAGCTCTCAGAAGGGAAGCTAATTTCAATTAGGTTGATGTCTACTGCTGCATTATAAACAATCTTGAGGAGGGAGTGGAAGGGGTAAATGGGGTTATTGCATTAATTATATTGAAATAAAGTCTTTTTGAGCTCTGATGGTGTATTGAAGCATAATGCATTTCTGCAAAAGCCAGTGGGGGAAAAAAACCACACCAAATGCAATGTTGTTGTTTATCTAGATGAGTGAAGCAGAGGTCAATGGGCAATTTGAATCTGTTTGTGAATCAGTGTTTAGTGAAGTTGAAGCTCAGGCCATGGATGCCCTCGGCTTGCCAGGTTGCTTCCGAACCAGAAGTCACAGTTACCTGCGCGCCATTCAAGCTGGTTACTCTCAAGATGATGAATGTCTCCCTTCAATGGCATCTTCTAACATCACCTCAACAATCAGGTCAACAACGGGTGAGTATTCTTCTTTATATATTTTATATAAGAGCTGTGGTGGCACAGTGGTTAGAATGCAGTATTGCAGGCTAATTCTACTGACTGCCAGGAGTTCGATTCTCACTGGCTCAAGGTTGACTCAGCCTTCCATCCTATTGAGGTTGGTAAAATGAGGACCCACACTGTTGGGGGCAATATGCTGACTCTATAAACTGGGGCTGTAAAGTACAGTGAAGTAGTATGAAAGTCTAAGTGCTATTGCTATATTGCTATTCAAATTAGTGGCCATCACCATCAATTGTAACTATGAATTCCACAGGTTAATTATATAGTGAGTGAAAATGTAATTTATTTTAACTATTAGAAATTTTTTTCCAGTTGCAAATTCATGGAATGAATTTGGTTCTTCTGTTTTGACTGAGCAAGAAAAATTGTCCATCTTTTCTATGTGACAATATATACCATTCCCCCTTTCTTCCTGAGCAACAGTCCCATTAATATCCTCATAAAGTATGGTATGTGTCCTAGGATGCCTATCATTTGAGGTTTTTCCCTTACCCATATTATATCTATTTTCAAGTGAGGCAAACAGAACCATACACTGTATTTAAATGTGGGCCTGGCATAGATTTGCATAATGGCATTATACTGTAATTGGCAGCTTTATTTTCGGCCTTTTTGCTAAAGATCCCTAGCTTAGAATTTACCTTTTTCAAAGCTACTGCACATTAGGATGACATCTTGGATTAGCTAATCAATACCATCCCAGTAACTTCCCTGATTATAGATATCTCAGACTGAGCAATGCATAAGTGAAAAGGAATCTGGGTTGGTAGTTGCTTCGATATTTATGGCACTTTAAAAGGTAAAGGTTCCCCTCACACATATGTGCTAGTCATTCTTGACTCTAGGGGGCGGTGCTCATCTCCGTTTCAAAGCCGAAGAGTCAGAGCTGTGGTAAATGAGGAAGGCGCATGGAATGCTGTTACCTTCCCACCAAAGGTGGTCTCTATTTTTCTACTTGCATTTTACATGCTTTCGAACTGCTAGGTTGGCAGAAGCTGGGACACGTAGCGGAAGCTCATTCTATTATGCAGCGCTAGGGATTTGAACCACGGAACTACCGACCTTTCTGATTGACAAGCTCAGCATCTTAGCCACTGAGCCACCACCTCCCTTTATGTCACTTTACACTTACGGTACTTAAATTGATCTCTGTGTTTGCCATCCGGTTGACCATTTACTCTTTTTTTTTAAAATTATCCTGTGGACTGGGCCAGCTCACTGCTTAACTCAATTTCAAGATAAAGATATAAAAAATAATATCTTGCTGCAGTACACATTTCACTGCATATGGAGATGCATGTATTATAAACCATCCAGCATCTATGGTGCAGCTGACACCTGTAGGTGTGCAGTGATGGCATGGAATAAATATTTGTAGATCTGACACATTAGGAAATACTAAGGAAAAACAAAGTTCAACAGATGGGGAGGGGGGAGGTTTGCTGACCAAGTATTTGAGCCTCTCTTCTAACCTGAGTTATCTTGTCCACTGATGGTTCTGACCTTGACTTTGACATCATACTTCCTGATAACTTGCAATATAGTTTACCAACACCCTGACTACAAACTCCAACTAGTGAAGTTTTTAAAGCAGCATTATAGGATGATGCCTTTGAAAAGCCCGGTGTTGAACCATTTTTTCCCAAAGGTTTCTAAATATATTTCATCCTATTCACTGCTTCCTGGTAGTCTAAAGCAATAATCAATCTTCTTCCCTTCTTTTTCTTACAGCTTAACCTAACAATTTGATGCATGTTAGTCAGCATGAAGCATTTGTTTCTCAATCTTATTTTCAAGGAAGAAAATATGTGAAGATGTATTAAAGCTCTAGAATAAAATTAATACCAGACTGGAAAGGGCTATGATATTTATTTATTTATTTATTTATTTATTAAATTTTTATACCGCCCTTCTCTCGAAAGACTCAGGGCGGTGTACAGCC
>JANHFT010006838.1:54231-74394 GCA_032467955.1 Pseudoxenodon macrops | reverse complement strand
ATAACTAAGCTTATAGCCTGGAACTCCTAGTTGGAGGTAGGAAGGAGGAAAATGTCATTGGACTAGGATACAAAAATGAAGCAGGAAAATAATAGCGGTTTGTCACAACCCAATGATTTCTTCATTGCAAACAATACCTATCTACATGGACATCACCAGACAGAACACCTAGAAATCAAGATGACTCTCTGATTAGTGTAAGGTAATGGAAGAGTTCTGTTTTAACAGCAAGAATGTGGCAAGGAGCTACCTATAGAAAACATCACACAATCTCATATGCAAGTTCCCAGCCAAGCTAAAGGGAGAAAACATACTGTAAGCCAATCAGTTTCTATGTTAAAATATCGAGCATAAATCTACTATTTTCTTGGAGAACATCAAAAATTGCTTTGAAGTCCTTAATCTTATTGATAAGGAATCAGAGGAACTCTGGAATGAAATCAAAGAAGTTGTTAAGGATGAATGGGAAAAGAGACTGCCAAAGACCAAGGAACAAAGCAAAGCAGAGCAGAGCAGAGCAGAGCAGAGCAAAGCAAAACAAAGCAAACCAAAGCAAACCAAAGCAAACCAAACCAAACCAAACCAAACCAAACAGGATATCAGAATAAATAGTAGAAACTGCCAAAGAAAAAAGAGAAGCCAAAGCCAAGAGAGACAAAGATTTATGAAGAAAATTAACAAATAATTTCAGAAAGCTGCTAGAAAACCCAAGAAGCACTATCACAATGATATCTGTAAAGACGTCAAAGACAGAAACAGACATGGAAAAACAATGTTTTCCAGATGTTCTCTAAATTCGGAAGGAAGTTCCAATCTTGAATTGGTATGGTTAGATAATCAGAAAGAATTTGGAAGCAACTTTTGCAACTAATACATTTTATTAATATATTGGTATATTGCAACTAATATATTTTATTAGTGAATTAATATTTATTATCACTTTATCAGATGCATTGCTTATTAGGATTAGGAGGGGGAAAGGAAGGGAAGATAGGTTGGTTATGCAGATAGAGATTACATGAAATACAGATACAAGCATCTTACAAATTAATAATTGAAATTTATAAAAACAAATTGTGTTTATTTAGACCTTCTGACATTGACCCAAACATTGTGAAATATGTGAATTCAATACCACTGAATGGTAAAATGTCTTGTAGTCAGACTACACACTGACTTTTACAAAAGTCAGTGTGTAGTCTGCTGTCGAATGCTCTGGGAGGTTGAAAGGTTCTGATATTATTTTGCATTGATCTCTGATGTCACATTTGTATCCACTAATCCTTTTACACAAATGTTCTTCCATTTGTCTTAAATAAAATTCAGAGGGCATTGCTGGCATTGGATGACCTTTGTTACATCAGAGGAAGAGCATGTGAAGGTGCCTCTAATCTTGTCCATGTACTTGTTGGGACCTGTAATAGTGATTTTAGTGTAGATGTGAAGCAAAGTAGATATCTGTATTTGTTGCAGTACCTGGTTCTCATCATTATTGTCCTGTTATTTCTTGTTTCTTATGAAAATCTGCTTCAGGCTGGGTGAGTATCTTTATTTATGCAAGTATGGGCCTGCCAGCCAGTCCTGAGAATTTGCAGTGTCATTGTCCAGTATGGGCTATAGTTTATAAATACGGCTTTTGAGTGGTTTGAGTTGCAAATTGTAAGTAACAACCAGTGGTGTTCTATTATTCTGTGTCTGTGGACTGTCTTCCCTGGTCCAGGAGTCAAAAATATTCTGATGGAGGATACATGAGGCAACTAAAGAGTGCGGAAAAAAATTAGGATGTGCTTTATTGATTATAAAAAAGGCTTTCAATTATGTTGACCATGTCAAACTGTAGAATATTCTTAGCAAAATGGGAATCCCAGTATTCTTCATTGTCCTCATGTGAAATCTATATACTAGATAGAAAACCACAGTCTGAATAGATGATTGCAAAACAGACAGACTCCAGGTAAACAAAGACGTAAGGCAAACCTTTATACTCTCTTTTTATTCATTTCTGTTGAATGTACAGTATATTAAGGGAGGTGAGGTTAGAAGAATATGAGTGTGGTTTTAAATTTAGAGGAAAAAGCATCAATAATATGTGCTATGTTGGTGACACTCAGAATAATGATCTGGAAGTACAAGTGATCTGCAAATTCTAGCAATAAAAGTCAAGGGCCATAGTAAAAATGGGACTAAGATTAAAAATAGAGAAAACCAACATAATGACAATAGAGATAACAGACAGCCTTAGAATTGACAGTGAAGATACTAAAGTATAGTTTTTATCAGCTATCAGTAAAGAAACCAACAGTTGAGAAATATGCTATAGGGTACAGTGGTGAAATCCATTTTTTTTACTGCAGGTTCTGTGTGGGTATGGCTTGGTGGGCATGGCTTGGTGGACATGTTAGGGGAAGGATATTGCAAAATCTCCATTTCCACCCCACTCTGGGGCCAGCCAGAGGTGGTATTTGCCAGTTCTCTGAACTACTCAAAATTTCTGCTACTGGTTCTCCAGAACCTGTCAGAACTTGCTGGTAAGATAGCAAGACAACCTTGTAAAGTATATCTACAAAGATCAGAATCATGCCAGCATTGGTTTTTCTGTGATACTCTATTCAAGTGAAAGTTGTACTTTGAGGAAATAGAATATGAGGGGTCCTTGGTGCTCTCTGAGCTTGGTTGTTTTCTTGCAGATGATTCATTACTCAAATTATGTAACATTATTAGTGCTAGTCTATGGTCATCAGGACCACATCATGAGGGCTAGCATTATGATGTTGCCTAGTTTGGATAATGAAACATCTGCAAGAAAACAGCCAAGCTCAGAGAGAACTAAGAGCCCCTCATTTCAATCCTGACCTACAAATATTCTTTATGGAAGCACAGTAGGATGGAAAGAGTACTGATGCTATTGAACTATGGTGTTGGAAAAGACTCTTCAGAATATCATTAATAGCCAAAAACAAACAAAGAAAACAGAACCAACAACAGCCAACCCAAAAACAAATACACGGAGTTCTCATTTGAAGCACAAATAACTAGGCTCAAGTTATCATACTTTGGACATAATATGTGAAGACCTAGCAGGAGAAATCTATAGTACTGGGATGAATGGAACAAAGAGAAGAAGCCATAAGTTGGCAATTATGGCAACATCAATTATTTTTATTTTATTTATTTTGTCAAGCACGCATTAGATAATATATATAAGTATAAGCATAGTTTGAATACATGAAATGAATTATGAATTATGTTGGCAATGGATGCACCGTTGAAAAACCTGAAGAGTCAGTTCATTCTAAAGAAGGTCTGCCTATGTGACCACCAAGAGCTATCATAGAGTTAATTGCACAAAATCAGACAATCACCTCTGTGAAAGAGATGACTTTGGAATGGTATTAAATGGTCATCCTGACATTGGTTTCTACAGGTCTGCATTAAATTGATTAGAATTTTAAGTTTCAAACCCAACTGGATTATTTGACAAACTTAGGAACTATCTGAATGGAAACAAACTCCCTTGATTTGGTTGATGATTGTATTTTGGTAATTTAGAGGAAAACCATTATAGCAGCAAGCAGGAGCACTACATATGTGACAGGAAAAAAACATTCTTCTCTGGAAAAACTGATCTTAAGGTTCATCACTGTAATCCCAAAGAAGCTGGAATGCCTGAGGCAGGAGATGCCAAGATTAATTTATATTGAAAGCTAAAAATTCCTGCTATTCCTGCTCATCCTGGACATAGAGAGGAACTGAAAATCAGTCAGAAATCAGGATGCTGATTACTGCCTTATGCTAGGTCAGTCTATATCAGCTATGTCCAATAAAAATTGTAACAATTTTAACCTAACTAGACCTGACTATTGTCTTACTAAGTTTCCAGTTGTGTGTGCTGTAAAACAAATTTGAACAATATAATTGGAAAATCTGTATGTTCAATAAATAAAATTAAAGCCTAAAGCAGAGCACCGAATTTATTTTACATAATAATTTTCATTTCTTTCTTTGGCTAACACTACTCATATAAGTTAGCACTTGTTTTTACAAATACCTATTGAATAATTTGTTGGACTTCTATTAAACTTTCTTCTTTTCATCTGTAAATTAGAGCAATAACCTGTTATTACAACTTTTACGTGATCAAAATCTTTTTTTTTCTTTTAAAAATTCTTGGGAAATTTTTGGACGATGGGAAAGCAGAAAGTGTGTCTGGCTTCATCCAACATGCATCAGCTGGAAACACAGAGAAGCTAATGGTACAGGTTAAATTATTTAAAACTAAAAATTGCTGAAGGCCTTTGAATAACTTTTACTGAGACAAAACCACACCCTAATGTTAATGTAGCTTCCTTGTTAAGCTTGCTAACTTTTTGCCCCACTAATCCGGACAATATAATTTCTGCAATATGCAAATTATTAATTGGTCACTTCCTTAATGTCACCTTCTCCTGTAAAGCAAGAATACCTAGAAATTGGTTAGGAAGAGTATTGTCTTTTTAGTTTTGAGCTGTTGTGTAGAACTCCCTATCAAAGGAGACCTTTTGAGTTGAACCCTAACTGTGTCTCTAAACTCTCTTTAGAGTTGAGCTTGTCATATTTTTTTAGAGGTGATCCTGGTAAAATATATATCATCTCATCTCTCAATACAATCAGTTGATTGCATGAAAAGAAGTTTATGAATTAACTGTAAAAGATGTAATAGGGAGATTTCAACAACTCCAATTTGATCAAATCCTTGATGAATGAACAATTGTATTCAGTCACAAGAAAAAGTACTATTTCAACATTTATTACATAATGATACTTCTCAATAGTATATTTTCTCTGCTTTACAGTTTTTCTGGCTGAACTTTGACCTTAATATAGTCAATAACTATGGACTAGGTATAATTGGGGCGGATTAACTTAATTATACAAATCATCCATAAAGTGCTCAGATTCTGTGACAAAAGCCCTTTTCAGCCTTCAGACTGGCTAATATCTAAAAAACTCAACAACCTCTCAATAAAAGAATAGGTGAATCTCATCCTCATTCCTAGGACTTGCAAATACTATTCAAGTGGATTTTTGTCAGTAACAATCAAGGGTTGTTGAGATGTCAGTTAGTCAAACAATATATACTGTATGTATATATGTGGATATGCATTGAACTCCATTCTATATTATTTCCTAAAATACTATAATTCTTGGATGCTTAGATGACAAACATTGCTTGTCATTCAGTATATCTGCTGCATAGTGCTTGGTATGACAAAAAAAGGAAGGGAGCAATCAAGTAATATGATTAGTTAAGCTTCTTGATAACTAAAGCAGAAGATGAGAGAGATTCTGACTCACGATTCTCCAAAATCCCCTTTTTTTGCATCTCTCATTATACCAATTTCATGCATGGTATTTCCTACATTTTCATTTTCCATTTCCCTTGAGGCGTAGCAGAGATGATGAAAGAAGGAAATTCTCAGAAGGAGCCATCTATGCTACAAGAAGAAGGGCATTTCCATAAGTAGGCTCTCAAACTGTGATCATGTGCCAACCCCCACTTTTATTCATATCTCTCTTGCTGGAGGTAATCCTCCTAGCCTTCCAGCTTAATTCTACAATAGTAAAATAAGTCATGGACATATCTTATATTATGATTAAATAACTGAGGTACTACTTTTTTATCAAACTAAATCACTTGCTAATAAGATTTGCAATCCAGATCTCAACAATGCATGGGACAAGAAGTCTCAGATATATAGAAAAAACATTTGTAGAATGTGATATTGCTGAAATGACAAAAGTGATGTTGTTTTTGTGTATGCAAGCAATGTCATACACAGTGCAATGCTCTTTCTTATTTACCTTCCTTTGACTCTTTTGGAACTGGATTCTGGATTCAGAAGAGACAGAAAGTATTCCTCACTATTACAATGCTAATATCCAGTGGCTCTCCATCTCAAATATGTGTATGCTGTATTGTTTAGACCACAATCAATTGAGGATAACCCTTAAAAATGTGGATGTAGTAGATCACATCTGCTGCCTATTGAATTTGTATGATGAACAAGCAACAGAAATTAGACTAGACAGAAGATTGAAATTTTTGAAAATTGAGAAAGAGTGCACCAAATTTGTATAATTTGTCTTATTTTTCTTTTTTTAAAACCATCAAATGGAGAATATGAAACATTGAAAAACAAACAAAAACCAAACAGAATTTTTGCTGGGCAATATGCTGATGATACCAGGGCCATCTTAACAGCATTATGGGTCCCCGGGCAAAGCAGTGTATTAGGCCCTATACAACAACTACTCACAGGAATAAAAATGTAAAAAAAACAGTTAAAAATGTAAATGGTCGATAACATTAAACATATATTTGCATATTAGTATTAATAAAAAATGCAGTAAAATGTAATAAATATGTTGCTGTATTTATATGATACAAGGTGTGTTGAAGGGTTACAGTACACAAATTAGTATGGGGACCCTATGCTCGTAGGCCCACAGACAAGTGCCCATCAGACCCCTGTGTTAAGAGACCCCTGGATGATACTACCCTGATGAATAAAAGTGAGGCAAACTGAAAAAGAAATTATTATTTAAAATGAAAGATAAGACTGCAAATAAAAAGACAATCAACAAGGTACCTGACAAAAAGGTGGATATTAATAGTAATGACATAAGCATGAGCTTATAAGAACTGAAAGAAACAGTTACTGGTATACAATTCTGGCAAAATGATGTTCCGCTATACAGTTCTCTGAACTGAGTTTTAATTCCTCTTGTCATGCCTCTTCCTTCACCTTTTATTGGCATGAGTAGGTTTAGACTATTCTGCTGGGAAAGGTAAGCTTGTCTGGGCAATATGAGCCTGCATGTAGTACAGAACAGAGCCAATGTGGTATAGTGACTAAGGTATTAGACTAAGACACGAATCTGGATTCACGTCCCACTCCATCCATGGAATCTGACTGGTTAATTTTGATCCATTCACTCAGTCAAAGCTGTGTATTATTCCCCTCAGCGCAGTATTATTGCTGAGGGGAATATTGGATTGAGTTATATACTGGCAAGAATTCCTAGAAAAAAGCAGGCTGTACAATATATCTAATAATAGGTCTTCCTTGGCATATGAAATTGCATGTGCCCCAGTCAAATTGAGGAATGGATTATAGAGGAAAAGATTTTAATCCAGTTTTTTTCACAAAGACACTGTTGTGCCCACAAGAAACTGTATCCATTAATGGGGGAAATTAGCAGAAATGGCTAAACAAGCTAAACTCAAGATGAAGATGTATTTGTGTGCCTACAAGTACATGTTAGAATATTCCAAAAATTCTGGTTTCCATAAGTTACTGAACTTTATTCCAAGCAACCATATAGTATATTGAATGTGCATGCCAAGTAAAAAAAGGATGCTGGAACAGGAGTTGTTTTTGTGTGTGTTTGTGTGTGTGTGTTACAAATTTACAAGAATTGCTATCTTGCTGTGATAAATTACATTTCTCAAGTATTATATGATGATTTAAAAATATGCATTAAATGTATTATTTAATAATGTCATATTTCTCCTTCCTTTATGGATAGAAATGAAATAAAATATAAAATATAGAATTAAATAATGAAAATATATGTATAAGCTGTGTACAAATGTTACAGTTATATAAACATTTTTAAATCATGACTTAAAGGCTTGGTTGTTAAAATAATATATTTAATATTTTAAAGCAGTATTAGCAGCTGTGTTAAATTATTTTGAAGATTGATTCAGTAGAAAGCTTGCTTGGTTACATTGCATGTTTCCTTGTTGATATTACACATGCATAACAAGTGTGCTTCTAGGAGTGGTCATATGTCCTTTTTACACTTCCACAGACTAAATTGGTGTGGGTGGGACGGGGAAGCATTTCATCAGTTTTGCCTAAAACAATTGGTAACTGTAGTAGCTTGAGCAAATGGAGAATTATAGAACGATTGTTGATTCCTACCCAAATGTTTAAGATCTTATTTTTCTGTTCGCTATTTCCTGAAGGCAGACCTTCTATAAGAGATACTGATTACAAATATTAAGCCAAGCTGAGGGATTTGAACTGCCAAGCAACTGCATTTGCTCATGATACTATAATATTTTTTTTTAAGTTGGGGAAAATCAGCTCCTGTGTAGAAAAATTGCCTTCCTTCTTCCAAGTCTAAAGAAATTGCAAAGGAGGAATTTCATTGCGACATCCTTAATATATAGGCAGGCAAAGAGGCTAAACATAGTTGAGCAGAATAAAAAAAAGTAATTCATTCATGTTCCTTGGTCATCACATCACACCAGCCCCCCTTACTCTTTTTTCCTTCTTTTCTGTCCAATAAAAATGGTAGAAAAATTGATAAATAATTTTCAGTACTAACATAAATACAGGTAGTCCTCAACTTACAACTTACAACTGTTCATTTAGTGATCATTCAAAGTTACAGCAGCACAGGAAAAAGTAATTTATGACCATTTTTCAGATATGACCTTTCCAGCATCCCCGTGATCATGTGACCAAAATTAAGATGTTTGGCAACTAGTTCATATTTCTGACTGTCATGTCCCAAAATCATGAGATCACTGTTTGCAACCTCCTGATAAGCAAAGTTAATGGGGAACCCAGATTCACTTAACAGTCAGGTTACTAACTTTACAACTGAGGCAAAAGATGTTGTAAAAATGGGGCAAAATTCACTTAACAATTATCTCACTTTACAACAGAAATTCTGGGCTCAACTGTGTTCATAAATCAAGGACTATCTGTATGCCCTTCCCAATCCCATGTTTTTCAAGCACATATTGACAGTTTTTCTCTAATGTATAAAGGAGACTTTAAGATAAACCAAATGCATAAACATATGCAACCGATTCTTTTAGGAGCCAGTTTGGTGTAGTGATGAAAGGCGCCAAGCTAGATATATGAGACTGTGAGTTCTAATGCTGCCTTAGGCCAGTCTTCCTCTCTTAGTCCTAAGAAGAAGGTAATGACAATGTTGGCAAGAAACTGCAGGACTTGTCCAGGCAGCCACCAGGCGTCAAGACTGACGCAAAGGGACATACAGACAAAACCCTCTAATTAGTAGTCAGGTTCAATCAGTAATTGAGACTTACTGTAAAAAATTCTGTATGAATACTTCCTTCTCCTTTACTGTATGTCTCATGATATGCAGAAATAATTTTTCCAATTCTATTGTTATTTCTAATGTAATTATGTTGCAGTTTCCCTGATCTATGATCAGTTTTGCAAAATGTCTCTAAAAAAAGACATGTGAGTGAATGGGGACTGAGTTAATCCTCCCTTCTAAATTAGAGTGAATCACAGAATGATTTTAACTTTTTTGGTTCTATTTCACCATATAAGGACAAAAGTACAGTGAGAGGAGAAATTCTATTGCATTTCTATTAAATTGTAGAAAAACCATGAGTAGAGACAAAAATTGGGAGAGTGCTGGGATTAGACTAGCAGGCTTTATTTATCTAGGTAGAGTTGACCTAGCCTGGGATTGCTAAACAAGTAGACCTTGCAATGTTAAATATGTTGCTTTGACCACTACAAGTTTCAGAGGGCAATAGCTAACATTGGAAAAAATTGTCAGCATACATGGCAGACTTCGTCAAACTGTTGTCCTCACTCAGAAATTGAAATTCTAGCATGTGTAGAAGACACCAACATGGGCCAAGTTCAATTGGATTGAAATGTCATATGAGTTGTATTAAAGATGATTAAGATTGCTATGTGTTCCTGGGAAAAGATGCAGCTTTTTTTTGAATATTGATCCTGCATGCTTCCCCAGCACCATCAGATTAGAACACTGTGCAGCCCTACAGTTTAATGCTACTCTCTATTGCAGTTTAATGGAGCAAAATAAACCTTGGGTGAAACTGTGCCACTGCTGCCCTATTAAAATGCTATTGGAGAAAATTTATTTAGAAAATGGTAGGCAAACAGCGTCTTCTAATTTTGTTGTCCATCACCAAAATGGAAAATTTTGACCATCAGTTGAAAAAGTGTAGTCATTTTGTTCCTATGGGAAGAAGAAGTCAATGGTAAGTGTAGGACACTGGAATTGACTATCTATATATCCTGTATAGGAGTCCAAACTATGGACTGTGTCTGAAGTTCAACTTATCACCTTGGATGGAGTCATGACAAGGAAACTCCCAACTCCCCCTTCCAAATGCAGGAAAACTTGGAATACCGAGAAAAAGACAGATAGAAAAAACTTCAAAGGCTGATTTCCGCTCCTCACCTCCATAAAATGTTCAGACATTTTCAGAGTCAACTCCACATCAAGAGGCAAGTGCCTACACATCAGACCATAAGGTAAGATTATTTTAAATGCGTAACTATGCCTTTGGCTTATTGTTTTGTAATTGCTGTACAGCTTAATGCTTATATGAATATCTTGTATCTAAGTGATCTTGCTTGAAAGAATTATGAGTACCAGCAACAAATCCTTCAATTAAATGCTCAGCGTGTACTCAAGGGTGAAAGTAGTAGTGGTTGGGCTTCTGTTTTCTTATTCTTAAAGACAAAATGAAAAATCCATTTTCCAGGATGGTGAGTTGAGCTAACTGAAGTTAAGGTGATATTTTGATTTGCAATAATATGATATTATAGTTTTGCATTATATTGAAAGATTAAAAATAATAATCCTCACTATAGATGAATTAAATTGAATTATTGGAAGCTGTATTCCTAGCTTTGCCTCTGTATTAGGATGCTGTATTAGCTTGGTCATCTGCAGTAGAAGTGGCCTAATATGTAAGCAATTCTTATGCATACCGTACTTTGTTTCAGATGATCACATTAATGCATATGGATATTTATTGGCAGAGCTAGATAGGTTCATTCCCAGTACTAGGGGCAGCCCCGGGAAACCGGTTTCCTCTGTTTTACAATATTCATAACCAAGACTTATATCCCCATAGGCATGGCTTTTTATTTAATTTCATGAGTGACAGTTATTTAAAAATAATACTCTGAAACCATATGAACTCAAGAATCTTACTTGTCTGAGAGTACGTAAAACTGAAAACAATTGCTTTTGTACCCAAATATGTAAAATATCAGCTTTAAATGACTAGATTCTTATAACACGAAAGAATGAGAAAAGTCATCCAAAGTTTTTGAAAACTGCATGCAATATTTCCATAGATAGAAATTCCTTGCTACAGTTATCCTATATTAAGATCATGACCTTGATTAACCATGCACCATATATCTTTTTAACAAGTTAACTTTTAAGATCCTGGATTTAAAAAAAGTTAAGTTCAGGGCAGGAAATTCACTGACTTGTGGGTTCCAGCAGCATGATAGAAGCAGTGGTAGGCAATTTTCTGAACAGTTATACTCATAACCTGCAAAGAATGGATGAGTGAACTAACTACTTTCCCTGATACCTTCCTTGTTACACTATATATTTATATATATATCCTATATATGTTCAGAAAAAAATGCCTACCACTGCTTTTATCATGCTGCTAGAACTCCCAAATCAGTGAATTTCCTGCCCTGATCGTAACTTTTTTTTTAAATCCAGGACCTTAAAAGTTAACTTGTTAAAAAGATATACAGTATATGATTAGTCAAGCTCATGATCCTTATATGTGTATCTTAATACTTACACCAGTTGCCTCTTCACTGATTCAGGAACTGTCTACCATGTTTTCTTTTGTGCAATATTTATTTTCTGAGAATCAAAATTTTAATTCTGATAAATAAACTCACAATATTCCATAGCAGGGAATAAAGCAAGTGTGAGAGGTATAAAGTACCAAGCTATATCAGCTATATAATTAAAACTTATATTAAAATACAACCTGACTGTAAAATATAGCAATTTATTAGACCATGTAAATGGTCCTAAATATTAAACTATTCTACTTTAGAAAACTGAAAGAAAGATACAAGCGTTGGTGTGGGTAGACATGAGTGCAACTTGGTCTAGTATTGTTAAAGCTTATCAACATGATATGATACAAATAATAGGTAAACCTGAAGAATTTTTTAAATTATTCCATTTGTCTCTCCTTTTTACCCCCCGCTCTATGTTTCCTTGATGGGGAAACATACCATTCAGATACATACATTGAAAAACAAACTGTTAATATAAGTTATAATTGCTGCAAAAAAAACCCAATACCACTAGTGCTCTGGATTTATAAGAAACAATTAATAACCAATAACATGTATAATAAAATAATATTAAACATTAATTTTATTTCCTCCTGTTTTTCAACAGGACTTTGAGCATCAACTGTTTCATTTTCTAAAAATATGAAAATCTTCGGCCCATCTTTCTTTCTTTTGTTCACCAAATGGTCCTTATATTTGGCATCAGTGTCTGGTGACAAGATTTTCCAGTTTGGATCTTGCAGTATTTCAATGAATATTAATGAAATTCGCAATAGCTTTGCTACTGTCAAAAACTTTATTGTAAGTATCGTTGTCTGCTTTCCATTTTCTGGGAAACAAATGGAAAAGAAGCTTAGAAATTAATCTAGAATAGTTAATTTACAAGACTTGTTTTTGTTCAGTATATAGCTTTCTTTGAATAAAAACAGTAAGAACAATAGCATAGGTAGAATTCTGAAATTATTTCCTAAAAGTTATGCATGTAATTGTACAAATAACTTAAATAAGGTGAATCTCTCAAGGTGAAAAATACATAGAGGTCTGATTAAACCATTTACACATAATAAAGTTAAAGCTTTTCTTGTCCAGTTGTGTTCAATATTACAGTGGTGCTCGTTTCCGTTTCTTAGCTAAGGGAACCAGCCTTGTCCAAAGACATTTTGTGGTCATGTGGCCAGCATGGCTGTATGTCAAGGTGCACAGAATGTTGTTACCTTCCCACTGAAGTGGTACCTATTTATCTGTTTTGTGGCGCTTGGGTCTCAAACCCGGCCTGTCAGCTTTCCAGCCAACAACCCCTGCGTCTTAACCATTGAGCCATCATACACCCTTAGCTAGGATACCAATCCTCTTTATGATATGGAGATGCAAAGAAAAGGACATTGGATCCAAATTATACTTGGTTGCTGTTGTGTTGGTGCATGCTTGCTTATGCCCAATACAAGAGGTATATTTTTGCTTCAGTTCTCTTTTGACAAAAAATTCTAACATCCAAACTTTAAGAAATTAATTTTTTATTTAAAAAATATACTTTACCCATGAAATTAAATGGTTTTATTCTAGATATCATGGTAAATATGTAAATATTTAATGCTGTAATGATTTCAGAAGCTAAAAATGTATATTCAGATTCAGTGTTATCTCTTCCCTATTTAGCAAGGCAGAGATCCCATCAGAACTACAAGCATCTTGTTGCAGCCATATTCTTTGCATGATTTCCAAGTAAGTGCTAATCTTTGTAAATTTGGGTTATATTTTACTTTACAGTAAGATATTACTTTTCATTAAATCAGCAGATTTTTGAATTAAACAAAGTGGTTATGAAGTATTTTTTTGTGCTGAGGCTTACACAGATCATTATATTCCAATTGTATATTATGTATGCCTTTGTTTATTTTACTATTTATTTCACCGGCTATTGTGCTGCAAAATACAATCCAAATAGTGGATAACTCTAGGATAGACTTAACACAGGGATGCTCAAGATTTAGATATTTGCTCAGCCTAATATTGCCTATTAGCTTAATCTCACAAAATTAGTGCAATATGAAAGAAGAGTGGTATAACATATATGTCAAGCCATGTTTGTGCATGTGTCTGTATATAAAATCATCTTACACATTGACCATACTAGCTAAAATGATGGCATTTATCAATAGCTAGATAGTAGAATCATCATGCTGCAGTTTGCTCACTCTTTTTCTATTCCGGTAACAATTGGATTACTTTGACATGAAAATGTTGAGTAGGGAATGTATTGCCTGTAGAGGAGAATTGCCACACACACAGCAAGTTCTAGCCTATCATAGTACTGATAGAAACATTCCAATAGTTAAGATGGGAAAAACAGAAATACATTTGCTTAGCAACAGTTTGCAAAATCTGGAAGGGAAACTCTTAGCTCATAACTACATCAAGAACTTCTGAGAAGGAGGTATATACTATAGAAATTGTAATTCATATAGTATCCCATGAGTAGGATGAGACAACAGGCCCTTCTTTAGTGTGCCCAGGCCTGGAATTCTCTGCTTAGAAAATTTATTTCACTCATTTTCTTTAGTGTTTCCCCACTGCTTAGTGAAAGCTTTCTGTTGTGTGCTGCCAAGTTGTATTTAAATTATCACCTGAAGAGGAAAATTCCATGTTGTACATTTCTTTTACTTTATTTGCTGTACTCCTATTTTGGTCTCTAATCTTTTTGATTTATGTAAATATTAGTAGTGTCATTAGCAATCACAATGTGCTGAGGTTGTTTTAAAATACTTATAAGTTAGCAGATATTGTTTTTATTAGATGAAAAGAAAAATAGTAATTCCCTTTAATAATTAAATTAAAGTCCAGAGATCCTCAAATTTCCTAAATTCTGTGGTTGGGGAAATATAGTACGTGTGCCAATTAAAATATTAGACTATGTCCTAAATCAGCAAAGTTCAAATCTATTTCTGGGCCATGAAAGCACATTGGACCAGGTGCCCACATTTTCTGACTTCATTGATATTATTGAGAAGTAGAATTACTCAAACATCATGTATGTTGCTTTGAATTTCTGGTTGTAAATTTAACAAATGAATAAATTGGTCAAAACCCTGTGAGGAATTTTGAGCATTTTTCTCTTCATAATTTTACCCTGCCTAGTATACCTGTCTATCAATTTTACTTCAATGGATATTTCTTTATGATCAGGCAGCTTCTCCCTATGTGGGAACTCACAGGATTACATGATAGCATACAAGTATAATAGATTATGATTAGTTATAGCATGCACTTCCATACATATGTACCTATAAGGAACTCTCATGGAGAATTATTCTGAGGTAATCCCAGAGACAGAACTGCAATTTGAAATCCACAGAGCATGAGTAGCTTTATTACAATTTAGCCATTCTTGGGATTATGCTTCACGAAAGACCAGATTTTTCATGAGGAGAAAAAGTGAGTTCTACTGGGCAATCAATGATTCCTCACTATCCTCAAATTCACAAAATGGCTAACCAAATAATTTGAATGAATAAATACTGCCATGATTTTCTACAGGAAAACAACCACAGAAGTATGATTTAATAAATGTTAGCTGCAAATAACATGCTGCTGGAGGCAACGTTTTTGAAAAAGGCTTGAAATGAATTCTGTACTGCTTCCAAATGCTTTTCATAAAAGATGAACAGTCTAATTAATTAATTACTCATACTGGCCTGATTTAATCTACAAGATTCTAGATTACAGTGTAACTTTCTGTTACAGTGACTCAATAAACTCAAACTTCTTTTCTCAAGTCTGTAGACAGATGTTGTCTTATTCACCTCATCTTAAGTTTTTATCTGGACAAAGTCTTCAGACACTGTGAGACAGAAAACCTTCTCATCAATCGGAAAATCAGTGGTATAGCCAACTCCTTCCTCAGCACTAAGAAGAAATTCAGAGAATGTGTAAGTCACTTGAAAATAAGATAATAGATTTGAATATTTATTGTTTGGAGAGCTACAGCTTCCTGTCATGCTGAAAGGAAGTTGTAGTAGAACATTGTCAGATGTGCAGATTGCCCATCTCTAAATAAGCAAAATGGGATAGAAGTTAAACTTTCCTTTGATTTCTTTTCCATTCAAGGAGAGACTTAAAAGGGTGATTTTATTTGGTTTAAAGAATGCATGTATTTGTGAACTTTATTGTGAGAATCTGTGTGTAAAATTGAAAAATAGAAACTGAGCCATAAGAACCAGCAGCCAAGTAAACATTTCTAATCCCAAAGAATCAGCAGCCTCAGTGCTATATGTGGAACTAAATTTGCACTGTGGTTTGGCAGCATCATGATTGAACATGAATTGAACATAATAAATCATATTTGAAACAATTTCTCCTTATGGGAGTATTCCATTTGAAGTTCCACTTTTGCCAAGTAGGCCATTCTACATTTTTATATTCTGCATTTCATTTTCTAACTTTTTTTCTGAATGACACTTGACATTCTCTGCTGCTAGTGGTTGTTTGTTTGTTTGTTTCTTTGAGCTGATTGCTTCTAGCGATTTTGACTTTTACAAAGATCTGTTGCAATGTTGTCTGCTTTTCCAAAGTATGCTAATACTTCAGTTGCATTAGTTTGGCTCCCTTTTTTGTTAGCACTTATCACCCAGGTCCACTAGAGGAAAGAGTGATATGTTCATTATAATATAGCCTGATGGTATTTACTACTACTACAGTCATATCAGGAGCGCTTCTGAGTGGAAACGATTGAACAATGACATCACTGTTGCCTGGGGGTTACTCCAGTTGGGGGCTCCTTCCACATCCCCATTCAGTTGCCCAACAAAATGGTACTGATTTATCTACTCGCGGTTGCCCACTTTCAAACTGCTGAATATGGCATTAACTGAATAAAGGAACACATACAACATTTCTAATGACTGTTAAAATATTTTTCTAGATTGATCAAAATATGTGCCATTGTGGGGAAGATGCAGTAATTAAGTATCAACAGATCATCGTCAACTATGAGCAGGTAATTAGAGATATGAAACTTAAAGTCCTATAGAAATTGTTACTTACAATGAATTAACAATAATAAAAAATAAAAAAGATTGTAATAGTTTTGGGGGATTACTATCCCACTCCAAGTTGCTTTTTCTTTTACCAAATGTTTATCTTAATCAACTTTCAGATGGATGTTACATCTGCTGCAATGAAATCCCTTGGAGAACTCGACTTCCTGCTTGACTGGTTAGAAGCATATTAGAACCAGGCTGAGATGTATGTTAAAAAGGGTTAAATTTAGTTGTTTGTTAAAGCCAACATCAAAGGAAAAAAACCTGCACACCATGCATCTTACTGGGAGACTAAATGTCTATGCCCTTATTAGGCTGTAACTAATATGCATTGCAATAAACCAGTAAATCCACTCCTTACATACACACACACACACACAACCACACATCTGGATCCATAAAAATCTGAAGGAACTCAACAGGTATCTGCATCAGGAAACTGCAGATTCAGTAGAGCAGCTGCAGTATCTTTCTGTTGTTTCAGCAATATGAAGCTTGCTGTGGAAAGTCCCTTTGCTCCAGTTAGGAAGCCCTACTTATGCAAACATCTGTTCTAACAAATCACAAAATCAGTTAATGAACTTGATGATATAACCTGAATAGAACTAACGTGTTCCACCTGCACCACTGGAAGTGACCTGTCTGCTAAGGAATTTCGGCATGTGGGATCAAAGAGAAGAGACTTTTCCACTTTACCATGGGAGCTGAGAACTACTACCACCCTTCTGGCCTACTGGAAGGGTATTAAATTAGGTTTTGCTGGTTGGTTGACCTCAATCAATTGTTCATATCTTGGTTCGTGGTTTTTTTACATACCGGTAGTTTTAAATTTTTAATTTGCATAGATTTCAATTTTAACTGCTTTTCTATTTATCTTTTTATGACATGTAAGTCACCCAGAGTCACCTTATTGAAGAGAGGGGTGGCATATACATTTAATAAATAATGATAATATGACAGTATTCCAGACATGGATCAAGGATATTGTTTTGATTTAATTACTAGTGTAATAATTACAATTGTCTTAAAATATTTCTGCCTTGAATGCCTTCTACTCACTTCATTGTGGTGAGAAGTTTACATGCATTGTTAACCACATTGAAAACTTTTAGAATTTAATTTAAAATATTTAGTTTTTTTAATGTAACATTGTTTCAGGCTGTTCATTTCCTTTTGCTATTCCAGTTCTTCAAAAGATAGCATGAAATCAAGAAAAATGTAGTTTTGTTTTTCACTTACTTTGATAAATGCACAAACGTCCTGAGACATCTTTGTAGCAGTGTTACTGATGCATGTTTCGATATGAGCAAATTTTGTAATTTATGGTAAAACTGCTTTGTTAAATGAAGGAGGAAAGGGGGGCTGTGAGGAAGACGTGGACCATTATAGGGCATTTGTCTAATCATAAGGAGGTATGTTAGAAAATATAATACAAATTTGTCAATATAAGTTTTTTTTAACATGAAGACACTTGGACTATTTAATAGGAAAGTTCTTATAACTGTGAAGAACATTAACCATTCCAGATATAATATGCTAAAAAATTAGCTGGTTAGGAGATGACTATAGAAAATGAGATAAGCAGATGAACTGATTGGAGGGAATTAAAATATAAACTTTATGCATATTGCTATTATATATAAGTAAAATAATTTTATACTGTATTTTATATTATAATTTTATATATTATAATACTGTTATATTATGTATATACCATGAAATCCTAGTATTAAAGAAATTGCCTTGATTTCATAGTACAATGGGCAGCTGTTTGTTTTATTTTTCCATAAACAGATTTTTTGGGAGTGCTGATCATTGGGTTAATTTGTAGTTGTATAGGCTGAGACTAATATCTGCTCAGTCTTTGCTCAGAATACAATCTATACTCAGAATACAGTAAAATTACAGTTTAGTAAACCAGGGTTGGAAAGATTTATTACAGTGGTTCTAAGCAGGATTGGGATTAGGCTTTAGATATTCCCACAATATGTATTTGTGGGATAGATATCGATGACTCCTTTTGTGTGCCCTTGTGTGCACTCGTAGACAATTTTAACTGGGGAATTGAAAATATTTAAGAATAGGTGACAGTGCTCAGTAACTTGTTTGGCCATATCAGTTGAAAATACTTATTAGATGAGGATTCAATTTGAGTTTACTGAGAATAGCTACATTCCCTAAAGAGAAAGGTAAAAGAAACTATGAAAGAAAAATGGTCACTGTTTAGATCTGAACTACAGTAAAATCATCACAGGTAATAGCAAGATTATATGGTAATCAGCTGACATGATAACATGTCAAAGATGGTAACTTCTCTGCTGTTCCAGAAAATGATTTCTTCTTCCGTATCTCCAATGAGCAAACTGTTTAATACCTATTCCTACAATATCCTGGATCAACTGTCAGCACTCTATCAGAAGGGCATTTATTTTGATATAATGTGACACCTCACCCTCACTAGTGACAATAGGCAGATATAACAATGTTTTTTTTATCAAGACATCTTTGTGTGCATTCAGACACCAAAGATATGTCTGTAGTACATACATTATGAAGCTATCTTCTATACCATTGCCTCAAGAGCTTTAGGAATAAGTCAGATTGAAGCAAGCAATCCCTTTTCTCTGTTATAAGCAAGGGCTACATTACTCTGCAAAGTAGTTTTGGAGGGTGCTCAGTTTGAGCCTTTACTTTGAAGCAAAATGTCCCTTCCAAGCTTTATGCATTCATAATACAGTAGAACCTCTGGTCACGAATGCTTCTGACTATGAACAAATAGGATTCCGACCCCCCCCCCAAAAAAAAATCACAATTCTTTTCCCCGCGGGTGATTTCCCCTTCCACGCCATTTTTTTTGTAAGCGCCAAATTTCCAAAATTAGGTTTGGGTCATGATCAAATCGATTTGTGACCAAATGTATGGTAATGACTAGAGGTTCTACTATATAAGACTACAACCAAATGCATTTGATATCTTCAATTTTAATTCAGCGAAACAGTATTTATTATTGTCTGTATCTGGAAGGGTATCTTTGGTGTGTGTATAATTCTGTGTAAAAATTATTTTATAGGCATGAACAAGATAAACTATGCCCTTCCTAACTGTACTGAGCAATAATAAAAGTATTTATCTAAAATAAATTCTTTTAGACTGAAGTCTTTCTTTCTTTCTTTTTCTATAAAATTTTATAACATTTTCATTATGAAAACAAGTGCTTTTCTTCATTTTGCTTTGTGTTATTCTATGCTGTGAACATTGCATGTCTTGAGCAATCTTAAATAAAATGTAGAGTTCTGTAAGTGGATTTATCCTAGTTAAGAAGCTTATGACATTATATTTACCTATTGGGTAGAATAAAGCTAAGACAAGAGCTCAAATGAAATAAATACACTTACTCCCTCTTTGTGAGTAATGCACATGAAATCTATATTTAAAAAACAAAACAAATCCAGTTCCCAAAAGGGTAATACATTTGTCATGAGTTAGAT
>JANHFT010006838.1:44143-54221 GCA_032467955.1 Pseudoxenodon macrops | reverse complement strand
TTCCCAGTTAAATGTAATTGGATCGCTGTAGTAAAGGATAAGATACCTTAATATACCATACCATAAAATCGACCAAAACCAATCAATTTTATTTTAAAAAGAGTAGCTTCAATTAGTTTGGTACAGTTATGCTACTTTGCAGAATTTTTTGAATGTAAAAGGATGCTTGAACTATGTTAAATAAATAAGTCTTCGTTAATAATGAATATTAAGGAACCATATGCTAAGAGTTTCAGATCAAATGCAGCTGCATATCATTTTTTTTCTGTAGTTGAAGTATTTAGGATGCCTTTGACCATATTCTATGATCCTAGAACTGGACTTCCATTCATCACAAAGATTTCATCCTGTCACTATCAGGAAGTTCAATTAGTGAGCATAAATTATTAGTTAGAAAACTCACAGCAGATAACACTCAAACTTTCATGGTATGCAAATTTCTAGTCAATGTTTCTAGTGCTGCTGAATGAGAATCCGTTTTGAAATGGAACAGGGAAAAGTTCACCTTTCTAAGCACTTGCATGGCTGAATGGCTATTTCTACAGCAATCTTCTCCCAAATTGCTACCTTCCAATTGGGTTGGGACTTTCAGGTTTACCAACCAACTTCACATAAAATCTTTGTCCAAAGTCTCCAGCATTGTCTCTATATAATTGTTCATGAAAAGATTCATAAACATTGTTAAAATGCCTCAAAAATTCTTTCATTTGCAAAAGAATCCACAATTCTGCAGAATGCTACCATTCATCACAATATATTAGACATTTAATATTGGGCTGTCTATATTTTCACAGAAATGTGCATGCTTCAAAAATTATTATTCAGTTTGATAAGAATATGACAGCTAACATTTAAATGATAAAACTGATACACACACACACGCACACACACATATATATCCATTTTCATTATTTATCACTCCTCAGCATTTTCCTTTTATAAATTTTATGGGGAAACTGATTCCAACACGACAAAGAGAGGTGATGTCATAATATAATCACACAAATGATGAAAAATATTCAATTTGCATCATGTGTGGGATCATGTCACAGATCGTCATAATATCTACTAGATGCCTACAAAATTGACATTTATGGGGTCCTTCACAAAGATCTAGCAATTAATTCCTATTTGGATGTTTCCGTGAGATTTTTTTAAAATAATAACTAAAGGGTTGACAAAAAGAAGAGGGGGGTTAACTTATTCACCTGAAGGCAGATCAAGAAACAATGGATTGAAACTAATCAAGGACAGAACCAGAGATGGGTTCTTACTGGTTCTATCTGGTTCTATAGAACCGTTAGTAACTCAGCGATGACATCATGGAGCCGGTCACTTCGGTGTCTCCATGGGTGGCGCCATTTTGAATTTTGCTTCTGCACATGCACAGAACCTATTTTTTTACTGTTGTGCAAGTGCACACGCATGCGCGAGATGTGACCCTGAGCGTACTGGCAGCAAATCAATTTACAACCCATCCCTGGAGAGAACCAACCTAAAACTAGGGAGAAATTTCCTGACAGTGAGAACAATGAATCAGTGGAACAATTTGCCTCCAGAAATTGTGGGCGCTCTAACCCTGGAGGTTTTAAAGAAGAGATTAAACAACTATTTGTCTGAAATGGTATAGGACATATTTTCCTACTTGAGCAGGGGAATACTTCCAAGATACCTTTCAACTGTTATTCTGTTATTCTGAGTCTAATACATATATTACTTTTCTTTCCCCTACAAGAATTAGGGATTTTGCATCAAATTTGTGACTAACAGTCAAAGTGCAATTGTTAGAGTTAAATATCCCTGCTAGTAGAATACTGAGAGGAGACAGGTGTTAGCACTATGATTGTACTGGGATGCAGGGTAAGAATGATGACTTTGCTGGAATCTGGGTTCGTAGGAAAATGACACATAATTCTGCTCATCCAAGAAGAAATAATTTCACTCCAAACTGTTTATATAGCATAATTGAGGAAGACACCCTTCAAATATTGGTATCCAAAATCCTTTATTTGACTACCATTATACAGTAGCTGAATTGCCTTGACTATACTGGGGCTGTTTAAAGCTGTTGAAAAACTGTTTCCTTGAAACTATTCTTGGTTCCGAAAACTACAGAAGAAAGGATTCCTTATATTTTATTATTTATTTATTTGTATTCCACTTTTATTATTTTTACAAAATAACTCAATGAGGTGAACATATCCAACACAGCTTTCTTGTCCTATTTTGCCCACAAAACAACCTTGTGAGGTGGATTGGGCTGAGAGAAAGTGACTGGTCCAAAGTCACCCATTTAGCTCCCATGGCTAAGACAGGACATGAACTCATGAATGCTGCTTTCTAGTCTGGTGCCTGAACCACTATCAAGAACACGTGATTGAGTAGAAGCAGGTTCCAGCTTAGCTTGATTCCACATATGCATTCAAATTAAACACTGTCAACCAATTGAAGGAATCTCCAGCATTCCCAGTAGCCAAATTACTAAGTGAAAACACATTTATCATCTGAAACTGATTTAGGACTTCTTCATATATTTGATTGGCTTCATTCCTGCAAGGACATGTTTTGACGGTATCCTGGAGAGAAATAATGCATTAAGTAAATGATATTCAGAAATATTTCGTTCAAGTTCCCGTGAGAAGTTAAAAGTATTATCCTCATGTAATGCTCAAATAAATTCACAAAGTAAATGTTATTAATAGCTTTGGTTGGGGTACTTAGCTTCTAATTGCATAAATGCCAATGAGTAACGGCAACACCTATTCAATTAAGCAAGAAAAAGCAGGACTGGAGAACTATAATTAATATTTATTATAATTTCTGTCCTGTACTTTATTCTTATTATCTGTAAATTATTGTGGACTCCTGTACCTAGCTTATTAGAAAACTATGCCATTCAGAAGAAGAGGATGATAAAGTGATAATAAGAACAAATATTACAAGCCTACATATTGAGCAGAAACAGCATTATAAGATTGTTGGACCCAGTTTTATATTACATGTCAATACTCTAATTTATTGAATTGTATGTATGTATATATATATATGTATGTATTTATTTATTTGTAAGGAGGCTTACAAATAAAATCAGCAAACATTAAAAGGGATTAATTAATGAATAAACAACAATCATAATCCCCAAACAACTAGAGCACAACTTGAACACTACCGACATTGACAACATCTGTATCAGTCAATTGCAGCTTACTTAGAACAGCCTACATCCTATGATGATAACTTTAAGACCAATCTACCTAACCCAGGTCTTTGAGAAGAACTCGATAGGTGGACAAAAATGACAAATCCAGTCTGAAGCTCTGCCTGATTGTGCAATGGACCATAATATATCATTAAAAGATAGGGATGAGAAAGGAGTATGAAGAGCAAGGAGAGAGATGGGGTCTTCTCCTAATCTGATAGCCACCTCCAGAGTGAACCCCCCTCCTTTGAAATCCTGGCTAACTGACAGAACCAGGTCTTCAGGCATTTATAGAAGGTAAGGAGGGTAAGTGTGTATTTTACCTTGTGGTCTATGGTGTTCTAAAGATCAGGAGGCACCACAGAAAAAGCTCTTCTCCTTAACCATGGAAGTTGGAATACCTTGATTGAGAGGGTCCATAGAATGCCTTTTCTGCTGGCACGAGTGGGGCAGGCCAATCCCATTGGGGTGAAATGGTTCCTCATATAGCCTGGACTCATGGCATGAAGGGCTTTAAAGGTGACAATAGTGAATTGTACCTGGAAGCAAATGAGCTCACAGAAAAGGGTGTAACATGAGCCAACTAGGGGCCTCAAAAATTGTTTGCACCACTGCATTCTGCACCATTTATAGTTCTGAATACTCTTGAAGGGTAGCCCCCATGTAGAGTGCATTGCAATACTCCAGGCTTGAGATGACCAGGGCTTGAGTGACTGTGTGCAGGGACTCCTTATTAGGAAGTTGGAGATTTTGTTTTCATATACAGTATTTTCAGACCATTGTGTTTTAATGGGATTGTTCTAACATAATATATATTTTCATGGAAATTATAGAAGAATTTACATTTTATGCAGCCCAAATTATAGTTCCTATATCAAAGAATAAATCTGGATGATTACTAGACAACATGCATTTTTGAAGATTTGATAGTTTCCTTCAAGTTGATGGCATACTAGGCTGGTTAAAGATGTTGGACATACAAGTGTTGTCCTTTCACAGTATGCCTGAACAAGAATTGAGAACTGAAACTTTATTATTGTATATTACAGTTCTATTATATGTCAGGTTCTTCGAGGACAAAAAAATAACTCAGCATACCAAAGCAGTAACCAAGTTTGTTTATTCTGAAATCGGGACTAACTGACCACCTTAAAGAGTTACAGAAAGTAATCTATATTGGAGCTACTGCACCGTACTTCCCATCACCATTTAAGCTGCATCCCCATCCCACTGCAATCACCCAATCATCCAATCAACCTGTAGCCTCCCTCCCCCTCCCCAATCCATTGCAGGCATCTTCAGCTGTTCCCTGGCTGTTCCGCGTTGCTCTGCTGCAGATCAGGCATGCAGGAAGGGTCATCAATGGTGGTGGTATTTGGCAGCGGAACAGTGATCCCCACATGAATGGCGGCCCCAGGTACCAATGCAGGGCTGTGGCTGACATGCAGCCCCCTCTACCACGGAGATGGTATCTGTAACATAGGAAGAACGGTGAGCACTCTAAGACGATAAAGGCCTCATTTTGTCTGGGTACCGATGGTGGTACTTGGTAATGAGCCATGGGATGGTTATATCATCCTCACGCATCCATGAAGAAGGGATACCCTTTCCATAAAATGAGGTATTGCAAGACACCCCCCCCATGTAGTCTGATATCTAATGTTTCCTTTACCTCATATTGCTAGCCACCATCAACAGGTACAGCTGGGACCCCTCTGATCTGAGCTGGCTTTACCGGTCTCAATAGACTACAATGAAAAACAGGATGGGTTTTCCTTAGCAATTGAGGTAGCCATAGCCGGACTGTTACAGGATTTATAACTTGTTCAATGGTAAACGGGCCGATATACTTGGGTCCCAGTTTCTTACTGGGAAGGGTTAAATTAAGGTATTTGGTCAATAGGTAGACCCTCTGACCCACTTGGAAGGGTGTTTGTGGCTGTTGTTTCTTATCCATTACTTCTTATCAGAGTAACTCCCAGGGTCTCGGCCACCACATCAGGTGCAGCCAGTGTCTGAACTATACACTTGCATCTCCAGGCAGCCTCAATCACCACTGGGATCACAAACAGCTGGATGGGGTTACTCACCATGGGATCCAACTCCCCATCCTCCTTGCTATCACCATTTCTGGAGCCTCCTGCATAGGGTCTGCCATGTTCCCTGGAGTTAATGGTATTGTTTGGTGAGTCACTTGTGACATCTCAGACTGGAACTTGATGGACTTCCGAGCGGTACTCTGCTTCAAATTGGGAGTTCCGGGCACTGGTCTTGTGGCTACCACACTACACTCTGCCGCCCAATGTCCTGGCTTCCCACTGTGAAAACACGTCCGTTGCGGCCTGTCTTAACCAGAGCCTTAGCTGTTCCCGAGTTCAGGGATGGGTTTACCACTGGTTCTGTAGGCCTAAAGAAGCCTTTTGGACCACGATGCCCAAGTCCAACCAGGAAGCCGGGGCGCACAGTGGCCATGGCATGAATGGGTGCTGGCGAACCAGCAGATCAGGCATGCAGGAAGAGTAGTCAGCAGAGGTGTTTGGTAGTGGAATGGCAATTCCCACACAAATGGTGGTCCCAGGTATTGACGCAGGGCTGGGGTTGACATTATATATGATACAATTATTGCTCTACTATATACAGTACAATACTAGAATTTCAGGACCACTGAAACTCTATTGCATATTACAGTAGCAGAATCTTGGAAGGGACCAAATCTTTCCTCTGCCCCCTCCTAACTAAAGAGAATTAAGACAGGGTAAGTCAGTTTCTTTCTCACGCTCTTTTTCTACCCAGGGCTAAGAAGATATTTGCTTAATCATTGTTGCATTCCTTTTTCAAGATTAGTTCCATATTCCTCTACTTCCCCCATCAGAACCAGTCTCCTCTCCCTCACACAAAGAACACACTGGCAAGTTGCTTTGGGAATCAACCACAGACCACAACTACAATAAACTTTCTCCACCCTTGTTTGAAAGCTCTCCAAAATCACTAGACAAGTCTTGCCATGCAGAGTCAGATGGAACTGGAAAATCTCCCCTCCCTTCTTAGATTATAGCAACCTGTGCTGGAGAGTCTACTGTGATCAGAAGCATAGAGTCCTCTTTAGCTTGGAATTCACTAGCTGTTGATAGCAGTGATAGCAGTGGCAAATCACAAGCAATGGACTTGTATGGGAATTTCATACGATACTGGCATACACGACATGAGATATGGACATCTGTTGTACTTTTCCATGACCTCTCAGATTCCTGTGAGTCAAATATTTCAAATATTACCTCCTGCATCTACAATCAAGAATTTATCCCACTTCATATTCTCCTTCCTTGTCCACCAGTATGGGGAATGTGTGGGTGGAACACTTTTGCATGATGGCTCATTCCAGACCAGCAATGTCCAATGGAACACTGGGTGAATCTTCACAGAAACAAATGAATGGCTACTGGATTTTCTTTTATGATGATGATGATGATGAAGCAGATACCAAATCTTAAATCCAGATTTTAAGATGAGTAGGCAGAAAGTAAAAATAATATTAATAATAGAAAGCCACACCAATTTTTCAACAACAATCTTTACATTCTTTAGCTGCTAACATCTGCAGATGTATGGTCTTCCTTAAGAAATGCAAGAATCTCATAGGTAGAAAATCCAAGATATGAGAAACAGTGAATGGTGGAATAACTTGTCTCCCAGAGTTGTGATGCTCCATTGCTGGAGGTCTTCAAGAAAAGATTGGACAACCATTTATCTGGGATACAATAACCTCTCTTACCTTGGACATGAGGTTGAACTAGAAGATCTCCAAGGTTCCTTCTAACCTGATGATTCTATGAGTTCTGGAGGGCAAGACACAGTGATGTAACCACATATTGCTTGAAAAAGCATCAAGGATGTGAAGGAATGTGCTGAGTTTTTATATACAAATTCTACAAGAAGCAACAGGTATAGTTTAATTGTCCTGCTGATAAGAGACATGGGACCTCAAATATTGTTCTAATATTTGGTTCATTTTATCTGTTTATTCATTTTGGACTAAAAGACTGGATGACAAATGAATCTGAATGTCTAATAGCAAAAATAGGGTTTTCTAGTGTTTGGATGTAAATTGAGAGCTATTAGCTGCGATTTATGATTGTCTCTGTACCTAAAAACAGTGCATAGAAATAGTTGTTCAGTCTTATGAACCAATGAAAGGCCCACACAAAGAGTAAGTGTTCCATCTTAGTAAATAAATCAATTATCACAAAAACAGTCATATAAACCTGTATAGGGAAAAGATCAGTAATAAGATCAGTTAAAACTAACTTCTGGTTCTATTCTTCAAAGGTTTCCTTTAATATTTTCAATGTTACATTGTTTTATTTTTGCCTTCCACTTAAAATCTTCTAATCTCTGATTTCTAAAATCATCACTTATATTTGTTATAATTTGAAATTGACAGGCTAACAAAAATAAGTCTGTTTCCCTTGAGAAGTTGTTTATTTTTTATAGGTTATTCCAAATACTCCAAATTAACCTGGACTCTTTATCAGAGGTGGGTTCCTACCGGTTCTATCCAGTTCTATAGAACCGGTAGTAACTCCGCGGTGATGTCATGGAGCCACTTCCATTGGTGTCCCTGTGGGCTCCACCATCTTGGATTTTGCTTCTGTGCATGCGCAGAAGCTAATTTTTTATTGCTGTGCATGCACACACAGTGCAACCCAGAGCAAACTGGCAGCAAAAATATTCACAATTCACCCCTGCTTTTTATCCTTAGATCCACTTCTTAGATCAAAACTTTATTTAGCTTTTTTGTTTGTCAATGGAGATTCTCAGTCATCCAGATCATGGTTGTCTCAAAGGTGCTTCCCTTCCCCAAAGGCAACTGGACTTCGTTTTTCCTTGAAGACATTTTGCTTCTCATCCAAGAAGCTTCTTCAATTCTGACTGAATGATGGAGAATGGAAGAATTAATATTCCTTGCAGTCATCTGGTCCTTAGCACTCTTTCAGAGAGTTGTTGAGGCACTTGGAGGTTTATCTGTGCCCTCAGGGTTACATGAATAGTGCAAATAGTGGAATTTTCTTGGAACTGTGGAAACACACTCCTTTTACCTGCCAACCAGTTTCCTTTGTGGGGGCCCATAACTGAGCACAGAGAGCTTTCAACCAATTGATGTTTGTTTGCCAGCTAGTAATCATGTACCTTTTCCTACTCCTACAACAACAAGAGGACATCCTTTCCTCCCTTTATAAGAATAAGAGATATTGATGTTTCTGCTATAATGACCAACATCATTTGCTATATTGGGGCTTCTTTACCTCATCAACCAAGCATGTGGCCATGACAGAAAGTAGGAAAAAGGTTCCCTCTTCAATCATAAGGCAGAGAAGGCAGCATTTTTTATTCTGAAATGCCAGTACCTTCATATATAGATGTTGGTGGCGGAAGCATACATCAATATTGTTCAGTTCTGCAAGCATTCCCTAGATTATGATTTTATAAGACCAGCTGAGGATTCCTTGGGTAAAAGACCTCATAGTAAAAGCAGCCTCATCTCTTACCTTTCATCAGAACTAAGCTTGTGCTTAGGAGTTTATGTGTCAATTATAGTTCTGTTTTTGATTAGGAAGTTTGCAACTGTGACATTTATTGTACTATTTCATAACATCTGTGCTTATTAATGTAATTGATTTTAAATGCATTTTTTCATATTTTAAAAGAAAATTATTGATAGAACTCTCAAATCACCTTCCAGGTATATGTTGATTATTGTAAGTCCCCTAACCCATTACCATCTATATTCAGCCTTCTTACATGGTTTCACAAAAACTTCATTTGAAAAATCCTTGGCAAGAACTGTTCTACTACAGTGCTCAGTATTACATCTTTAAGAAGTGGGCAAAAAGCAATATTTAAAAGAATACTATTGTTTTTCTTCTAATGAAAAAAAAAAGATATTGATGAAGCTTCATTTGCAATTTTTTGTCTATTGTGATCATCGAAAGTCATATGAACCATGACAGAAAATAATTTTCTTTGAAAAGACAATGATCTTATCACATGGTAAGTGTACATATAAGGTAAGATATTTGCAGGATCTGCTTGCTACTTATGATAGATATAGCAGGGATGGAAAAATATTAATTTTCTGTAGTGGGTGGGATTTTAGGATTGGAAGGTATCATTTGCTTGAGAGTGATGGGTTTTGTTCTTAATTGTTGGGATTTTCAAATCTTTGTATACTATGTAGAGTTACTTCTATGATATTGGCAGCCATATAAATTATTTAAACATCGAAATAACATGGGATTCAATATAGAAGCTAATAGTAGCATGGTGGCCTAGAAGTGCAGATGTTCACCTCACATTTGGAAGATTGAAAGTCAATCGCAGGCAGCGACAGATGTTTCTCAGAGCATAAAGAGAAAATATCTGCTGTGAACTCCGCGTAGGCATCAGGAAGGGCATCTGGCAAGCAAATACTCAGCTCTATTCAGTCGACCCGACTCCACCCCGATAAAAGGGATTGCAGGGTTAACGAATGAGAGAAAAGGAGGAGGAGAGAGAAAAGGAAGAGAAAGAGAAAGAGAGGAGAGAAGGAGCAAAGATGAAGGAACAAAGAGTGACTAGAGCAGCTAGTCAGATTAACAAAAAAAATAATGGAGGAAGAAATTAAATTTATCTCATTAAATATAAATGGGATAAATTCGGCAATAAAAAGGAAAAGGATTTTTACTAACTTGGGAAAATTAAATGTAGATGTTATCTGTTTGCAAGAAGTACACATTAAAAAAGAGAATAGAAAATTTTTAGAGGTTAAAAAATTTGGACAAATGTATACATCATTAGGAGAACAGGCAAAAAGGGGAGTGGTAGTATATGTTAAACAAAAGA
>JANHFT010006838.1:23713-40741 GCA_032467955.1 Pseudoxenodon macrops | reverse complement strand
AGATAGATAGATAGATAGATAGATAGATAGATAGATAGATAGATAGATAGGTAGATAGATAGATAGATAGATAGATACACACACACACACACACATATACATACATGGAGAGTTTATTGTAGGAAGTATTTTGGAATATTTATAGAAGTATATAATTAGGTAATGGGCCTGACTGTGTAAAGTATTTTGCCCATAATTTTTGCCTCAAATAACTTCAGTGCTTCAGGAATATACTGGTATTATTTGACTTGCACATGAAAGAAATTTAATTTTGCTGCTGAACTCTTTAGTATTCATTGTTTTATATGATCTATATGAATTTTCCAAGATCCAGTAACATTTAGAAACTCCTTCCCCAAAGTTTTAAACGCTAATTCAATTTGTTTTCTCTGGAATGGTCCCCTAAATTGTAAGGATTTTTTTCCAAAAAGAAAAGTCATTTGGTTTTCTGGTAATTAGTTGCCAACTGCTTATAACTGAAGTCCTAACTGACTCCAAATACTAAGAAGAACACATTGTGATTCTTCTAAGCAGATATGTTTATTGTTCCTCACCTACAGGCAGAAATCTTGTCAAGCTAAAGCAGATTACTTGTACCATAAAACATATATTGTAGGAACTATTAGGGAGGAGCTGTCTTCATCCCTTTTCTCTCTCACAAAATCTGTGCTCTCTCTTGCTCCTCTGGAATGTACTCCCTCCCTCCTGAGAATACCAACAACATTCCATCACAAATAGATTCTGCATTTGTAATGTTCTCTGTTGAACTGCTTTTTCCTCACACCTCCTCAAGGTGACATCATCATCTCAGTGGTTTCACACTCCATCTCGGCAATGTGGTATTCATTTAGCAATGTGGTAGCATTTCCATCATTGGAAAGCACAAAGAAGTGGGAGGGGATACTTAGTTTTGCTTATCTTTAATCATTCCTCACGTGGTCAGGAAACAGGCTCAAAGGCCAAGGAAGAGCTTTCAGGCTTCTTAATGGATCCTTTTGGGCTGGGATTTCAGAAAAATGCCCAAACATGTTGATCAGGGACACTGGCCTTGCCATTGGCTGTGAACAAGTGACAATATTATTCCCTGTGTTTAATTTTTGTTCCATTTATTTACAAGCTACACTGGCACATGAGAATGAAAGTTTGTAGTGTGTATAGAAATTATTAAAAGACTTATTATAAAATGGATAATATGGACTGATTAAACCAATGATACATACATACATACATACATACATACATACATACATACATACATACACACACACACACACACACACACATACATACATACATACATACATACATGACAATGAACAAACTCTGGGAAGTGCAGATTGACCTTATATCCACTAGGGGGCATGCAGATCAGATTTTTGTTCTTCAGCAATGAATGCATGTGAAAAAGAATGAATTGAAAATTGGTTGCCAAATAAGATAAGATCAGTGTATGATGGAAGTAAAATCTGCATAAGAATAAACAGAATGCATAGTGTAAAGTTCAATATGGAACTGGGATTAAGACAAGGGTGTGTGGCATCCCCTTGCTTATGTATTATATTATGAAGTATTAATGTACAAGGCGAGTTTATGGTTATGTTAAAGGAAGGATGGAGAAAGGAAGGATTTCTGATCCTCCTTGCCAGCTTCTCAATGAGGAAGTCAAAAGCCCACTTGTGGTCATTTGGTTTCAGTGTTGTTTATTTATTAAATCTTTAACTTATCTTTTTTATTATAAACAACTCAAGGAGACAAACATTCATAATACTCTTATTTTCCCTACAACAACATCCTTGTGAGGTGAGTTGGACTGAGGGAGAGTGATTTGCCCAAAGTCACCCAGCTAGCTTTTCATGCCAAGGCAGGATTAGAACTCATCATCTTCTGATTTTTAGACAGCTGCCTTAACCACTAGACACAGCTAGCTCTCCTAGACCAATGTTGATGACCCAATTTACTAGAAGTGAAAAGGGGATGGAGATACAAATGTTTGTAAAAAAAATAGTTGGATAGTTTTTTTCAGTTGAAATGAATGAATGTTTGTCAGAAGAAGATAAAACATTTGGGTTTAAGAGAATGCTTTCCCCTTCTTCGTTAGAGTAAAGAGTGAGTGGGGTATGTAAGGTAAATAATAATGCTTTGGGAATGGAGTGTTTAAGAAATACATGCATGGTGAGAGAAGAAGAAACAGGTTGAAGAATGAATGGGTGCTGAATGAATGTGGATAGAATGAAAAAGGAACCAGTAGTAAGAATTAATATGTTCTGAATTCCAAAGCAAACCCATGAAGGGAGAGGAAATGGGTAGAGAGGATGAAGAAGAGCAAGAATATCATCACTATATAGAAAATATATATATCATCATATAGAGAAAATTTGTATAAAATGTTTTATAGGTGGTACCTACTTCCAGCAAGGCTAGCAAAAATGTTCCCAAACAGATCACTTAAATGTTGGAAATGTAAACAGATACAGGGGACTTACTATTATATGTGGTGGACATGTCCATCAGCACAACAATATTGGAAAAGGATAAAACAATGGTTAGAGGAAATGGTAAAACAGCATATAGGGCTAAAAACAGAATTATTTTTATATTATATATTTTATTTATTATAATTATATTATTTTTATATAGGCATATTAACAGAGAAATATAACAAAAAAAAAACCAATATTTAATACCACATGTAATAACGTCTGCCAGAATTGTTTTTCCTTAAACTTGGAAAAATTGTAACATACCCTCAGAAGAAATGGTTATAAAGAAAATATTACATTGTGCTGAGATGGACAGGTTGACAATGGAAATCAAGGATAAAAGAGAAACAGAATACTACACAACTTGGGATATATGGTATAACTGGTTAGATAGTAGATGTAAAGATTAAGAAAATAAATGAGAAAAGACGATCAACAAATTGGAAATGAGAAATAAGTATAAGAATAAGGATAGACAAAGAACATCTAGTATATATATATTGGTGTACAAGTAAAAATTGTTTAAAATGGCAATGATATAATGTATAAGTAGCGTATATATAAAAGTAGAAATTGTAGATATATACTGGTATGAAGATGCTGCAAAGTGAAAATCATAAGGTAAAATGTAGAAAACTATATAATAAAAATATATTTTTTAAAAGAATATCATCACTAGAGGGAGTTGATGATATCCTCAGAATGAAATAGGACAAAGCTTAAGTAATAAAACAGTAAGTGGATGTGATTGAAACAAGGGGAGGGGGAAGATATGGGGGAAATATAAGGAATAGTATTGGAATAAGTTACTTTTAGTAATTTTTCTTGTAATTCTTATATCTTGCTTTAATTTCTTTGACTTACTATTTCTTAATCCTTTTCTGCATTCTGCATAAAGTTGCTTATTCTAACAGGAAATAGAGAGAGGTGTGAAATGAGAAGCTATAGCTTTTTCTATTTCCAATTCAGTATCCCTTTTTCACATTTTTGTTAAAACATGAAGATATGTATTTTCTAGAATTCCATGCTTTTCTTTTAGAAGGAATATTTGTACTCGTTAATATTTTGGAATGTGCTAGAGGGATCATGTCTATAAATTATATCATCATGACTTTATCAGGAACAGAACAAGAGAGAAATACTGAATGAAGAAAAGCAAAGAAATATCACTGGTCAAATACAGGAAACATGATGTATAAATCAGGTTCTTCTCATAAACACTGGTAATAATTTCGAATAATGTAAGTATTTGAAAACAAAATTTGAAAATATTGGAAAAAATTATAAAGTCACTAGAAAAAGGAACATTAATGTGCTGTAAGCACCTAGGCTAAAGATTGCACAAATAAATATTAGCAAACTGGTTGTTGGAAGAAATCATTAGGGCAGAGAACTGGTTGTTAAATTACTTGAATCCAGGGGTGGATTCTAAGTTACTTCGCCGCCGGTTCACTGCCTCCCGCGCCGCATGGACGCACCTTGTGGGCGCGTGCATGCGCAGTAGGAAAAAACCCTGAAATGTTTTTTAAAAAGAGGCCGAAAACAAGATGGCAACGCATGCGTAGTGCCAGAAACTCAGTTTCTGCGCATGCTCAGAAGAAAAATAACCCCCCAAAAAATCAAAAAAAGACATGGCAGCACCCATGGAGCAGAACCGGCTCTGTGACGTCACCAGCGGCCTACTACCTACTCGGTAGAACCCGTCCGAACCGGTAGGAACCCATCTCTGCTTGAATCCCACCACTGGTGTGTATGAATCTTTCTCATATGAACTTAAACATTCAGATAACATTAAAATGGTATTTTAATGGATATAAAAAATTGTCACCAATTCTTTGAAGTACATCTAATACAATATACCAATGTATAGATATGCTAGGTTCTTCCCACAGACAGAAATATGGGGGAGTAGATGAAATCCATCATCAATTTCTTTTCAAGCAAAAAAATTTTTAAGGGGGCATGCATAAGCACACCAGCGTGCCTGATCTACTGTCCCCATTTCATATTAATTTTTTGTGTTTATACTTATACTTGTTTTCCCATACATGCTTGACAAACTAAATAAATAAATTAATTAATTTAAAAAATAACCTTAACTGTCCTTTATTATGGAGAGCCATGTAAAAATAAAGATATGCTGGGAGAAGATAAAGCAAAAGATATATTAGAGAGAATATACCGTAATTGTAAGGTATATGTAAGGGTTTACATAATTTTAAATTTTTAAGGGTTTTTAAAAATACACAGAAAGTTTGATAGAATGGAAATTATTTAAATGCAGGAGTTGATTTAGTTTGGTTTTCATAAGCCTAGAAAGGATTATTGATCTTGTTTAAGTAAGTGTCAGCCCCCGAAGTTGACTGAACTATGGCCATTTTCTTTTTGTGTAGTTGCTAGAGAGGTTTCTTTTCTCACGGCTTCAGGGCTGACACAGCTTGGCTTGAAGGGGCTAGGGAGGGGGTTGGTAGCAATTAGATGGGGTGTTGTAGTCTAAATAAAATTCTTTCTCTTGGGAATCAAGGATGTTCGTGCAGGTGTCTGCAGGGTGGAGACTGAGGTCAACCTGCAACTGGACTGTATGCTGATTGGATCATGTGACTGAGACTCTGGGAGGGGAAATGTTGAAATTTTACTTTTAATTAATGGGGAAAACTGGTGCCGAATTAAAGCTGGTTTTCTCCCAGGAAGTTGCCAATTTTATATGTCCTAATAAAAATGTTCTTTGGGGAATTTGTCTGCCTTGGAGTTCTTATTGAATGGGATGTATTACTTGGAACCCTGACAGTAGGGCTATCACACTGGAAGAGACATTGTACTGTAGATCCATAAAAAGATTGGAAGAACTCCTAAGATAGATCTCATTTGGCTCTATGTAACATTAACTTTCTGTTTTTGTACCTTCAGATTCTTATTAGAACTCCGTTCCAATTCAACAAGTAATCTGAACTTGCCCAATTATCCAAGCTATTTAAAACCCTATTTTCAAACTGAGTAAGCTAATTTATTATTTAAATTTCCTCATTACAGTCTATTCTGTTTTTATGTTGCATTATACACTATGTTTATGTCATGGCATTTTATATTATTTTTACAGGATTAGTATGTTTTTAGATCCTGGACGTGATATTGGGAACTTTCTTGTGAAAGCATAAACATAACTGGTTTATGCTTCGTTAATTCCCGAATTAACGAATTCCCAAAATTCAGCTAGAATTCAATATCAACATAATAAAATGTTTCTGCCTAATTTCTACAGGCTGCATTTGATAAATTAATCTTTTCAAATAATGGTAGCACAAGCAGTGCTGGAAAAACTTTTGTTAGTAGTCCAAGATTCAATAGGACCACACTGGATTGATGCTATTACTATAGCAGGAAAATGTTTCTCTCTGTATCTGTGGAATTCAGTCCTCTACACTGAGTCTTGCTTGACTCATTATCCTGTTTTGTTCTCATACATAAAATGCTTAATGTCCTGCAGGCTCAAGGTAAGAATGAATGGGACATAGGACATGCCTATTCATGTATACAGTTGCTGGAAGTGACTGGTTGTGGTGCAATGGGAAAAGGTGTGTCCATGGAAAGTGTCTTAGAGGGACAGGAAGGTCAAAGTGGATCCTCTGGAATTTCCTGAATGGTGGGAAAGAAAGAGAGTAAGACAGATCTATTTCAGAAGTGATTGTCCTCTAATTGTGTCTATGTGTGTTTCTATGTGTGAGTGTGCATTTGTGCGTGCATGCGTGCGCATGCCTCCGAGTCAGTTTTTGGCTCCTGACTAGGGACTATTTCCGAGCAATTTTCTGGGCAAGGTTTTCCAAAAATGGTTTGCTATTGCCTCCTTCCTAGGGTTGAGAATGAGTGACTGGCCCAAGGTTACCCAACTGACTTAGTGCCTAAGGCTGGCTTAGAGCTCACCGTCTCCTGGTTTGTAGCCTGGTGCCTTACTACCTTACTTCACCAACTGTAGTGAAGTTATAATTCTACAAAAATAAAGACAAATGTTTTGTAATGACATTTTTTTAAAGCAATTGTGTTTTAAATTATAGTCTTTAGATGTTTTTCCCAGAGGAAAATTTATACCCTTGGATGAAATTTAGTACAAACTCTGTTATTGCACAGTTTCTTGGACAAGGTCCCCACAGTAGACTAATACCATCAGGATGGGCCTATTTCTCCGATAGCCTGGATTCATTCCATGAAGGGCTTTAAAGGTGATGTCCAACACCTTGAATTGGATCTGGAAGGAAAGTGGCAGCCAGTGCAGCTCACAGAAAGTGGTATAATGTAGGGCATCCTAGAAGCCCCAAGAACTGTCCATGCAGCTGCATTGTGCACCAGCTGAAGCTTCTGGATAGCTTCAGGGTAGTCCCATGTAAAGCACATTGCAGTAGTCCAAGTATGAAATGACCAGACTTGAGTGACTGAGTGCAAGCACTCCTGATCCAGGAAAAGACACAACTAGTGCACAAAATGAAGTTGTGCAAAATCTTTCCTAGTCATAACTGCTATCTGCTTATCAAAGAGGAATCCTGGGTTCAGGAGAACCCTCAGCTTGTACACAGTGCAACCTCCTCCAAAACTAAAGTTGTTAAAAGTCCTGGAGCTGGAAACTTCATGCATCATGTACATGTTAAAAAGGAGTGGATAAAATACTGAACCCTGTGGCATGCTACAAAGGAGAGGCCATCTCACTCCCTAACACCACCAATTGGGACCTGCCTTGGAGAAGGGAGTGGAACTAGTGCAAGCACTGTGCTGTTCAGCCCCAAACCCCATAGCTGGCCCAAAAAGATACCATGGTTGATGGTATCAAAAGCCACTGAGAGGTCAAGGAAGCAAGGATGGATGCACTACACCCATCCCATTCTAGCCACATGTGCGCCAATACTATTTCTTTCCCATAATAAGCTAGAACAAGCTAAAATAATTGCAATGTTGCAATTACATACTTCTTAAATAATCGTTGATTTCTCCATGCATCATCTTAAGAGATTTCTTCAAAGGAAGCCGGAACTGCAATTCATGGGATAGCTATAATCAAAATTACTTGGATAAGCCATTCAACAAGACTACGATGTAACTGCTAAAAAGACCAATATTATTTTGGGGTGTATTAAGCCAGAATCACTGAAAATAACTGTCTCATTCTACTTATGCACCAACTGAATATTGGGTTCAGTCTTGGGCACCACAAAGGGACACAAATGGACATTCACAAATTGGTATGAGTTTAAAAAAAGGTTGTTACACCGGGGAAGAGATTGGAAATCAAACCCTTTGAAACAACTTGATGTGTTCACCTGGATTTTATATAGCAACACTTATAGAGTTAAGATATAAAGGAATGAGTAGGCGTATTCTTTCTTATTGCAGAAGAACCTGGTATAACCTGAAACTATTGTACACAAAAATAGACTCAGATTAGATATTAGGATAAGGCTGTCAGCCAAAGGAATCTGCTGCCTTATGAAGTTGTTCCCATTCCCCAGGCATCTTCAAACAAGTCATTAGCAAAATGCTTTAATAGAATTCACATCAAACAATGGCGTTAAGCTATATGGACCTTCTGAATCTCTGATCTTATAAAAAAGATGAACAGGGACCATAAAATAGACAAACAATATGAAATGAAGAAGCTAGAGTGCTGTGGAATTTTAGAATTCAAACAAACATCTGCCACATAACACCCCAGACTTAGCAATTGTTGATAAGAAAGATAAAAAAAGGTCTGGATAGTGGACATTACAATATCTTGAGACAGCAGGATAAAAGAGAAGGAATAGAGAAAAATCATAGAATACAAAGACAAAGTAAACACTGTGGCAAGATAAAGCAAATATCTTTGATTTATTTTAATGGTACTCCAAAACATCTAGAACAGCACTTGAGTATCACTGGCATTGAGAAAATCACCATCAATCGATTGCAGGAAAAAGCTTTGCTTGGAATATCTTACATGTTGCAATAAAACCTTTAACACTATCAAACAACATCTACCTATTCCAGGTCTTTTGAAAGGATTATCTAGGTGAATAAAAATTACAAATAATGACTTACATTGAAGTATTACCATGCCACATTTTGCCAGTATTTAAATATTTATTTTTACCGATGGTGACTGGTGACAGGTGGGGAAGAAGTACTCCCCTTTTGTGTATGTATTTGTATTTGAATGTTTGTATGTCAATTTTTTTGAAATAAAATTTATTTTAAAAAAAAGAAATAACAAAGAATGACTTGGATACCTTTACTATATTGTATATATAAAAGATACCTGTTGAAATTATGAAGAAATTAAATGCAAAAAGAAAGTAAAATGAATGTAAATCATGTTCTAGGACATTTTTGAGGGAAGGGATTGAAAATCAAGATAGTTAAAAGTAAAAGGAGGAAATTCAAAGTTAGTTTATTTGATCAAGATTAAAATAGATGTGTTGTTATCGCTGATAACCTTTAATGGACTTTTGCAGATCAGAACTGAGCAAGGTTTATTCGTTTATAGATAAGAGATAGTTTGTATTTTAAGAGAAGGTGATTATTTGCTAAAATCATTTATACTTGTGGTGAAGGGGGAAGTCCTTTCTTTATTATGTCTTTGATGTGTGTAACTTTTTTTCTTTCCATATTTTATTTTCTTTCTTTTGGATTTAATTTAATTTAATTGTAATGTTTAAATTATTTTAAAAATTCTAAGCATCATTCTTTACATTTTTCCTCTTACAAGGGGAATACCCTGTTAACATTTCCTACATTTTGATAATTTAGTGTCACTTTGTGAAGGGAGGCTATTTATGGGTCTCTATATTGATATATTTGTAAGTAGCAAGTTTTTTAAAGAAATACTTATTTGTTTCCTGGCCTGCTTGATGCTGTGATTAGTAAGGAAATACAATTATTGCTCTTGAGAAAGAAGGGGAGGCAAAAGTATATGGGATAAAAAAGGAAAGCTGTTTGGAAAGAGAAAGCGCCAAAATACAAAATAAAACCATGGAAAAGGAAAAGAGATTACCAGATGGGAACTGAAGAATTGACAGCTAAGATTAGATAATCGAGCTGAGGTGGCGCAGTGGTTAGAGTGCAATACTGCAGGCTACATCAGCTGACTGCTAGCTGCAGTTCAGTAGTTCAAATCTCACCGGCTGAAGGTTGACTCAGTCTTGTCTGGGGGATGCCCAGTTTCACCTCCCCATCAATGTGCCCACTAAAGTGGTGCCTATCTATCTACTTGCGGTTGCATGCTTTTAAACTACTAGGTCAGCAGGAGCTGGAGCTCATAGAATTTTAGAAAGTGTTTTAGAAATTATTTGGAAAAGACACTTTTCCCACCAAAATATGGCTGCATAAACTTGTGGGCATATTACTACATTCATACTAAATAGTATTAATAGTAATTGCTTTTGGAAGAAATATATTTGGTGATAAATTATGCTAAAAGTCATTGAGGGTGTATAGGTATCCTAATGAAATGTACCTGCACATAAATTGATGAAATAATGTAGACACCAATTAGAGATTTATAAAACGCGTTTTAAATTAATCCAACTCCATATCTGATTAGTGTGGATAGATGAGGTACAGTCTTGAGTCTTGAACATTGATGATACTTCACTGTGTACTGGAATTCAAAGTTGAGGGTCTCAGGAACATGTTAGATAGGGTAAAGTTAGTAGGGCAGCATAAGAATCTTGGGAGAGAAGATAACAGCTTCTCAAAAGATTGCCATTGATCAAATAGGTGACCACCAAGAACTGAATTATGTTTCCAGGTTTCCCATGCCCACTCTTCATGAACCTTTGGTGCTCTTTCAGTCAAGTTAAACTTCTAGTTGCTAAAGTTTCAAGAAGTTCAGTGTCTCTCAAAATGCAAGATGTAATTCTTCATTTTTTTAAAATAAGATAGTTATATGTGAATGTACGTATGTAAGATATATGCAACCTACCGTAATTGGCAGCTGCTAGTTTACTGTTTCTTTATGTAGCTGTTGTTTACTATTAAGTTATTGTTTACTATTAAGTAATTATTGCTTATTGTCTACAGGTATCAAAAAGTATGTTGTTGGCTTAATTATCAAGACCTCCTCTGATCCATCATGTGTTGAAGTGAGTAAAAGTTATTTGGGGATAAGAAGATGGTTCTTGTAAATTAAATAGGATATGTCTTAATTTCTTTATTTTTCTCTCTTATCCTCTACCTGATTCAGAAAGAGAAAGTATACATTGGGAAATTGAACATGATTCTTGTTCAGGTGAGTCAAATTTCTGGTCTTTATATATTATTTAAGCCTGGAGTAATAATTGTCCACTAATTAACTTTTCATGTTTTGCAGATACTAAAACAAGAATGGCCAAAACATTGGCCAACATTTATCAGTGATATTGTTGGGGCCAGTAGAACAAGTGAAAGCCTTTGCCAGAACAACATGGTCATCTTGAAGCTATTGAGTGAAGAAGTTTTTGATTTTTCCAGTGGACAGATAACTCAAGTGAAAGCCAAACATTTAAAGGACAGGTAAGTGCTTAATATAAGGAGTATACCAGAAATGCAATTTTGAATTGTAATGAAAAACAAATCAAATTCTCCACCTAATGTCAAGAACCTTGGACCTAAGAAAGTGGTATCAGTTAAGATACATTTTGTTGAATTGTGTTTCTTGATACCAATAAACCATTACTTTCCATTTCCTCTGTCATAGACAAAAGTAGTTTGTGCCAAAGAATTTACATGCCAGACAACTCCATAATAGCTGAGCTGTCTCACTTAAAAAATGATGAGCTTTGCTCTATTTTGTCCAGAACTTCCTACCACAGCAGTCATCTGCATCTTTGGTGAAGGTGCAGAATTTGCTTGGGTGATTCTGCCAGTTTTTTCTTTTTAATCTAAACTTTTTTAGATTAACAACTGGAAATTTCCAGTTTCTTATGGATACATATAGACCGTTGAACTTCTATTCACTGTCTTTGTCTTGAATATATTTCTAAGTGTTTGATAAGTTTCCTGTTGTAATTTAACTCTGTTTGAATTTTAAAGTTGTGCTGTAGAAATTGAGCTTTTATTTTAAAAAGTAGCTTACGTTTTTATCATTTAATTCATATTTAATAATTATATTGGCAATAATATGGCATGATAATACAAACAGCTAGAGAAGAGCCCCTCATTTCACTAGGTGCTGAAGGGCCTCATTTCACTAGGTGCAGTGGGAGTGGACGAAATAGCGGGAGTTCCCTGTTGGGACTCCCCTTCTTAGTAACAACTTGCCCATCCGATTCATGAGCTCCTGGATGCTTGCAAAGACTATTCCAAAGAGCATTTGGAGATTGATTAATGTTATCATTATATATATTGTTTGAATGAACATAAAATATTAAACTATCCCCATACATTAAAAAATACTGTACATGAGGTGTACTTACTTTTTCACACAACCATAACTTATGCATTAATATCTATATTCCACTTTAGTCCTATATACTAAGATGGTAAATGAAACTGCCTAATACTAAACCTGATTATTTTTTCTTGCTACTAGCATGTGCAATGAATTCTCACAGATATTTCAGCTATGTCAATTTGTGATGGTAAGTTTTATAATATAATTGTTGTTTATAAGATATCACTTCACAGTATATGTGGATTTGCTCACATATCATTTTATTAACAGGAGAACTCTCAAAATGCTCCTCTTGTTCATGCGACATTGGAAACTTTACTTCGATTTCTCAACTGGATTCCACTGGGCTATATTTTTGAGACCAAATTGATCAGTACATTAATATACAAAGTGAGTACTTGCTATGCGTAGATTTATTTACTGAGAGCAAAAATTAGATATTAAGTTTGCCTAATAAACAAGACATTGCAGCTTATATTGGTTTTTTCTTCTTTTATAGTTTTTAAATGTTCCTATGTTCCGAAATGTTTCTTTGAAGTGCCTGACAGAAATTGCTGGGGTCAGTGTGAGTCAGTATGAGGAACAATTTGTCACACTCTTTACTTTAACCATGATGCAGTTGAAACAGGTAACTCACATTCAACTATTGATCTTTTCTATTTGCCTGTTAAATAAATAGCAGGTTTCCTTATATACAGTATGTCCTGCTCACATTGAATAAGCTCTTCTTGACTTATTTAAAACCATTTCCCCTACAGAAGCCTTTTTTTAAAATCCTGACCAACTGCAAAGGCTTTTAATACACAATTACACATTAATAACTATACAAAATGTTAAGTGCATGGTAATATATACTTTTTTAGATTAACAGCTGGAGATTTCCAGTTTCTTATGGATTCACATAACTTGTTTTGTTGAGCGAATTTCTAATCACTGTCTTTGTCTTGAATGTTTTTATAAGGATTTTATAAGGGCTGTAACTATCTTTAGAGAAGATAATAATTAGCTTTGGGCTAGACTTTGATGTAAGAGGGCCTTTTGGCCCTAAAATGCTTCAGAGTGTAACTCCTAATTGAATTTATATGGTGCCCAGAATAATTTCTTATGAATGGATAGCTATATAAATTTGATTAATAAAAAATTATAAAGGGTTAAGTTCCTATGCCATTCAGAAAAGTCAGGACTGTCATTCAAAATCTTTTATGATTTTTTTTTCTATTCCACCTACCATTTAGAAATACTTTATTCACCTTAACTTTATTTACTTCTTATTGCTATTTCTACTACTACTAGAAAATATCTTATAGCCATGTTTAACCACATAATAGATAGCTTATTAAGTGCAGTTCCTGCTCACAATCGGCTGAAACTGTCATTGGAAAATCTTACCTCTGACTTAGAAGTTCTTCTGGTCTTAAAGACTAATGTAGCCATTCAAAAAAAATTACCGAGTGTCCCAGACTGCCTGCTTGGATAAAAGAAACACAAATATTCAAGAGCAGTATGCCATTTTAGTTAAATAACCAGAAATTTATTTATGATTATGCACAGAGAGCTATTTTATTGATTAAGTTTGCTTGTGTGTCATTCACTCCCGAAGATTTTTGGTAGCTAACTTTGACTGTTTATAAATATATAAAATAACGATCATATTCATATAAAAAATGTAAACACCATGTGCCTGTGAACCCCAGCTGCAATTAGAACTACTACTTTCCCATGAAAGTAGAAAGGATTTTATTAAAATCTTAAGCGGGATAGTGTCACCTTAAAAAGCCAAATGGTAGCATTAAGCCAGTGCCATAACTGTAGCAAAATGCTTTCTTTCTGCTGCTTGAATCACTTCTGTATATACACCAATGTAAGCTCATGCTTGCATAGATCAGACTGAGGATCTTCCTCCAGGGACATTCAATACATTTCTACTACTCAATTCTCTTAAACTGCTCAGCAACCAGTGAGCTGCAATGAATGTGCGAGCAAGAGATGCCTCTCCAGTACAATGCAGTCCAACACTCCGCAGACCCCTTTATTCCAGGAGATGATCAGAATTTCATCTGAAGAGCCCACCAAATCCTTAAGAAAAGATCTCTGAAAAGCCACAAGAACCATAAAACAGCTGTAGAAGACTGATTTAATAGGTGCACCTCTGTTGCAGAAGGGAGTAGCACTACAAAATTCCATAGCATAGTGTGAGATCTCTCATGTGTCAGTGTCATGATTGCCATAGAAGCCATGAATTCCAGAGCTACTCCAGATCTGCTAGAGGTAGGTTCTCATTACTATATCTGGGAAAACTCCATCACCACAACAATCAAGTTAAGCAGCAGCAATAATGCCTATAAGCAGCAAACCAAATTGGGCTCTGTAGCCCAGCCAAATTCCAAATATCTTTAGTGTAGCACATCTTAAGTCTCAGATTACAACTTCTCCCTACCTGCTGCTTGTCCAGGAACTGCATCTATTGCAAATGTCAAAAACCAGGTGAATGATTTCCAACAGAAATGTCATCCTCTTGCAGTCAGGTTTTAGTAATAGAAGGTACAGTAAAAGGATTTGTTAATTGCTCAAAATCAGCCTTAATGCTATACCTCTGAATAGTATACTATCTTCAACTGAAAATACATGTGGGATTTGCAAGTGGACTTAAATTTCATTCCTCTCAATTAAATTATTTATAGCTTCAATCCAAAGAAAAATAAATCAGAATATTTAAGCAAAGCTTTGTTACAATAAATGTGGAAGTATTAGTTGTCATTTCTGAAGTGATATATTACCTTCTAGTCTTGCATATGGATGAGAACTTCCATGAGTTTCTCAGATGAAAATTGTGTAAAAAGTATTTTATAACCTTAGGGCAGGCTTTCTTAACTGGGGTTCTATAAAATATTTTTTTTTTACCTTTATACACTGCAATGCTAGTGTACAAATTTTAATGCTCTAACACTCAGTGGCAAGCTGCTGTTTTGCTGTTGCAATTTTTGTAAAACAGAGTACAGATTAGAAGTGAATTGTATCAAGTTTTCCATTTTTTGCAAATTTTATGTAAGGATTACTGAGATCAGAATTTTTTTTCAAAGGTTCCTCCAAGATTAAAAGGTTGAAAAAGTCTGCTCTGGGGAATAAATACAATGTAGTGTATTCATTTATGTATGTTTTATGTCATACACAAAAATAAGATTATTAGCAGAACTTTTAAGTTCAAGATTATAACTACATTTTATTTTCTTAGATGCTTCCTTTGAACACCAATATTCGACTAGCGTATTCCAATGGAAAAGATGATGAACAGAATTTCATTCAGAATCTCAGCTTGTTTCTCTGTACCTTTTTAAAAGAACATGGTCAACTTATAGAAAAACGTTTAAATCTGAGAGAGACGTTAATGGAAGTAAGCTCCTTTATATTTTTATTCACACATATGTTAAATTGAAGATGTGGAGTTATTAAGGTTACTTTATTGTCATTGCACCTCGTACAATGAAATTAAAAGCCATATTCAGTGTACATTATAACTATAAAAATAAAACACAAACACACATCCTTCACATTCTATACAATTGAATTGAAAACCCGATATTGCATTAGTATTGCACTATACAGTAGAATTCCTTCCCATCCCACCACCACCCCAAGCAAAAGCAAAGACCATCGTTTAAGGCAATGTTGTTACATCTCTCTTTTTGAATCCTGAGAGGCAAAAAGTGAATCTACCCAGGAGGGGGGATATGATATTTATGTATATAAATTTGCATATGTTTTGTCCTTAAGCATAGTCAACAAATGACTTAATAGTCTAGCTTTGATCTTCAATAATATTTTAACTAGATTTCATGCTATCTTTATAACCAGGCAGATTGGATTGGGAATTGTCATCAAGCATAAATCTGGGGAAGGTTGCCATAAATGTTATTAAATATTTCAATCAATTGGTCATAATGATCCCCAGTAACAACACTGGGATGAAGGTCATGATATTAATACCATAGACCAGGAGTGTCCAACCTTTTGAGCTTCAACTCCCATGGCTGGCTGGGGAATTCTGGGAACTGAAATTCATGTTTTAAAGAATGAACACTCCTGCCATTGACTAAGGAAGAAAAGATTGAGGCTCATACTGTTTGAGGAGAACCTTAAATCTATTTAGTATAAAATACTGTGTTGAGGACACCACTAGTTAACACTGTGTAAATATTCTGCAGGGTTTTCCTTTTTGAAAGAAAAAAGACTCCCAGTGGAATTAGATTATGGCGAACCACATAACAAATTATTTGGGGGCGGGAGAAGGAAATAGTTTGATAGTTTCAAAACCACTATCAAAGAGCTTTGAAGAATCCTTGCACTAAATAAGTCATGTGGGAAACAAAATAAATGCCATGAAGCCTAATGCAGCCTCCATCGAAATCTGGAGCATTAAATTTGATATTAACATATAAATTATTCACAAAAATCTGTAACACTTCCTCGTAAGGGTCAGTGATAAATACTTGATGGAACATAAAAGCCATAGACACGCTTATAAATTAGTAAGTATGTTATGAATGGTATTATAAACCCTTAATAAATTGTAACGGTGTTAAATATTCATAACAGCTGTCATTGAGGACATCTGCGTATCAATGTATCTATGATGTATCACAGGCATTGAAAGATAGATTCACACCACAGCACTAATAAGGAAAGTAAGCAATTGGTTTGGGGGCCTTTCAAGGTTATTTAGAAGAAAAAGAAAGATGTCCACCAATTGGTTAGAACTGTGTACGAAATGATGATTCGTAGAAATAGTATATGACCTACATACAGTCTACATATTATGGAACTTCAAAAGCAGGATCTATTATTAGTCCAAATCATTGATTCTCAAAATCCTATTGGTTATTTGATTGTGTGCTCAGGGAATAGCGGTGATTTATCAACAGTGTTTATGTGATTCTGTGAATGCTAAAAAATCAACCTCAAATCCATAGCACCTGTGGTCTGATTCAGAAAGGAAAGAAAAGATGGATGACAACTTCTCATAGACAATGGTCTATGAAAAGAGTCAGCAAAACTTTCCTGTAAAGGGCCAAATCCCAGACCTATAGAATAGAATAGAATAGAATTTTTTATTGGCCAAGTGTGATTGGACACACAAGGAATTTGTCTTTGGTGCATGTG
>JANHFT010006838.1:0-15695 GCA_032467955.1 Pseudoxenodon macrops | reverse complement strand
TATAAGATGCACCTGAATTATCAGCCCCAATTAGGGGGAGAAAAGGTGCGTCTTATACTCAGAAAAATACGGTATATTCTGCTCAAGGTTTTGTCATGATACTCTACTTTTGGTAGGATGATCTGCTCTTCATACAAATATTAAACAGGAGGTTCGTGCCATCATTCCTGAACTGTTGAACTCATTTTTAGTAAGGACCCTTCACATCAAGAGAATATATTTTTGTATATAATATCCTAGAATATCCTGGATAATTTGAATTTAAGTCCAACACTTTATGATCTCAAACATGCCAGTTAAGAAAAGGCAGACCAAAGATGTGGATTTATCTTTCCTTCTTTCAGTTAATCCTTCTACTTTAAGATCTGAATCCACTTTTCTTAATATTGCTCATATGTTTGGCTACCCTAGATATAAATTTTAATAGAGAGCACAAATTAAGTTAAATTGTGTGGACCTGTTACACTTCCCTAGATTTAGAAATTATAGTATAATTATTAGCCCTTTAAAAAATCAGTTTATTTACACCTGCTTCTTGACATTTCTCTGATTAGAGAAATGATTAGTTAATTGTTTGATTAGTTAATTAATTAATAAAATGCAAATATCAAAGGATTGAAATATCTTTGTAAGACTGGAGAAATATGTCCACAAATTCTCAAGAAACCTGGTGTGTGTGTTATATGTGTGTGTGTATACACATATATATCATTTAAATGTGAGTTTGCTAGCTGACCATTGGTGATATGATTCACTGAAACTGTTTCAGCACTTTTCTTTCCTAACTTCTAATTTGTCAAAACAACTCCTTTTATCTTTCTCATCTCTAAAAGTGAAGAAACTTAGCTATTTTTAACCCACAGTATATAAAGTTTGCTAATTGTATACTCAGGAGATTTGCTTTATATTTTAAAATAACCCTAATACATTTGAAGTACTCTCCTATTACAGATTTTAGAATAGTGTATTATGAAAGCAACATTATTATTATATTATGTTATTAAATCTATTATGGTCACCTGCTCCAAAACACTCTAGTGAACTTCCAAACAACCAGGCTTTCAATTTCATAGTCCTTCTGAATCAGGTTAAACATATATAGGACTGATCCAGCAGACAAATGCTATGGTTATTTCTCTTCAGACATCAGAATACTGTGAGAATGATTATGATTGGTTGCCTAGTTATCCAGATGTTTAAACTGGATATGGATTTTTGTCCACCTTTTAAGTCCTTCCCAAAGATCTGGGATAGGCAGATATTGGTGTTTGATGGTGTTAAAGGTACTGTCATACAATTTAAGCTATTCCAAAGAAAACTGTCTTTTGCAATTGACTGATGATGATTTTGTCAATGCCAGCGGTGTTCAATGGCACCTATTAGTATTGGCACTAACTTTGCTTTCGTTTGCCACAGTGACACTTCTATTTGAAGGTCTTTATATTTTGTATTTTTGTTCAACTCTTTTTCTTCTATTCTGCTGTCTCCATGTATTGCAGCATCCACTATACATACATTTTTGTTTGTCTTATTAACAATTGTTAAGTTTGGAGTGTTACAGTATGTGGCAGGTGCTTCTCTATATAAATTATAAAGTCTCAAAGTCCTTCATTTCTAATACGTAGCCTGTTTTGTGGGCCCACCGCTTCTTGCTTGCAGGCAAGTGGTATTTCTTGCAATATTCCAATGCACCATAGTTGCTACTGTGTCATGCCATTGCATGTAATCAGTCTTTGTGATCTTCTCTCATCAGCTCGCTAGATGGGCTACTGTTTATTCAACTTCTTTGAAGAGATGGCAGAGATTGCTGTTCTTTTTTTATGTACAGGCCATGAAATACTTTGCCTTGCCATGTCTCTTTTATAATCTTCAGTTGGCATCGTAAGTTGGCTTGGTTTATTTGGTGTACCAACTTCAGTGCATCTTTTTCACTGACCTTCACATATTTTTCCAATGTCCATTTGTTTTTTCAACCATCTGGTGTACTTAACAAGATTTCACAACCAACTAACTTCCTTGGTAAGTAGAGTCTGTCAATATTGCTATGTGGATGTGGATTCATTGTTATTATTTTTTGGATTTTCTCTATATAGCTTCCAACATGTTTTCAAACACACCTGGTCTTCATACGCACTGAGATTTTCCCAGGAGCCTAAGTGTCATAATATATTATTAATAATTCTATCTATTCACAATAATGTGAATTCACAGCTGCTAGTACTTTAGCTGGTATTGGCTTTCATATACATCAAATTTCCCCAAGAATGTAGGATCTTGTAATGTAGAGTATTGTCGCAATATATGTGTGGATTCCACTAGTGTCACCTTTTGCAATTGACAACTGGAAATTTTGTCACTGTGCAGGTTTTAAAAGTGCTATCCAAGATACTTTGATATGGCACCCAGGGTGCTTATAACCACTGAGACCACCATAGCACATATATGATTCATCCTTCAATTTAGATTTTCAAATCCTGATACTTTGTGATCTTCTTCAATTTGTTGTCCAGAAGAATTATCCACATTTTACTCTTTAATCACAGTTATAGAAGGTGTGTTATCAGTCTGTTTTCAGAAATTCCACAATATTTTAACTTCCTCATTTTAAAATATTTTTTCAATTCTATGTTCCTACCACTTTTCCATTACTGGAACGTGGTAATTTTTATAGATATTCCAATGAATCATTTTGGTGACTTATGTCATTGTTTATAATCATTTTGTGCTATATTTTTGCATGAGCAAAGTATATGTTCTATTATTATTTCTTCTGCTTCTTTGCACAATCAGCAATTTGAATAATTGATTTTTTAATTTTGATCTTGAGTGCATTAGTTCAAATAGCTTATTCTTTCACAGCCAAAATTAAGTCTTCAATTTCTTTTTTTAAAACGTTACGGTTGCAAGACATTGCCATTTTATCTTTATCCATTTCCCCCTTGATCTTTGTAGAAATTGATTAGGTAATACTTTTCCTTGACAACATTCTGTTTTTATTACATTATTTTGATATTAACTTTTTATTTTTTATACATTTATTAGTAAATTCCAATTACATTAAGACTTGTTCCTTGCTATCTTTTACATAATCAGCCAATGCACAGATTCTTTCTTCAACAATTTGGTTGTCTTGAAGTAAACCTCTGCTTCCATTTCTATGAAGCAGGTAATCCTGTAATCCCTTAATTTGGTTATAATGCATAGTGAATAGCAATCAGTTTTTTTGTTTTGCAGTCCAAACTGTCCAGTTCAACTCGTGTCCAGTTGATAATTCCAGCAGTGTAACATATCACAGATATGGTTCAGGTATTGATAACTTTGATGGTGTTCCTACTGTATCTTTAACAATTTCTTCACTTTTTGGGTGTATTCTTTACTAATCTTATTTTTAACTTGTCCATGCTTGATACTACCCAACCATAAATTTCTGGATTCCTTTAGGCTATATCCTGTTAGTTCCTGATGGTTTGGCCATTCTGCAATTCAACACCACTGACGTTGCAATATATTAAAATTAATTACAAGTACAAGCTGGTTATGACATTATGTGATACAAGGGGTCACACATAAGTATCAGATTGTGCCTTTTGCTAAAAAATCTTGATCTTATTGTCTGTATTTATATGAGTTTGTATCATGGTTTAATAATTCTTTGTAGAAACCGTAAAAAACCCACAATTCTTCCTGAAATGAACTAGAGAAGTTAAAATATGAAGATATGAGAGCCTATGTTATTGCAAGATCCAATCTGGGTCAGAGACTGGTACCAGAGATTTAATCTTCTTTGGATTTATTCTGGAGCCCATCCTCAGGGAACTTCTGTCTAGTAGAGTGTGCTATAGAGAAGTTCCCCGAGGATGGATCCAGTATGAGTCCGAAAGCTTGGAAAACTAAACCTCTGGTCCCAGTGACTGACCCAGATTGGATCTTACGACATTATCCTGCATCACATATATTTGCCTTCATTTTTTTTAACGTATACATTATTATATAAGAGAAGAACTGAAGTGCTCTTATAAAATTACGCCGGAAACTTTAAGAAAATGCTGAAAGTGGCCATGTTTTGGTATTTTTATTTATTCTCTATCTTGAATAGTTTATATCTATTTAAATTTTGTTCCCCACAGATGTTTGGAAGTCAGTATCCAGTGCTGACCTAAGGTTTTTCAAGAGGAGTACACTTCAACTTCAAATTTTGAAGTACATCAAATTCAGAGATATATTATAAATAATAAATCTACTGTAAATATTTTATCTAACTTGTGTCTCATTTGTTCATTTAATTTTTTTTAAGCAGTCCAAATCATAAAATCAAATGCTAATTTAGTTCTAAAAGAATCTAGTATAAAACAGTAACAAAATAAATGTTAAAAATCCTTCCATAACATAAATATTTTCAAATATTCTATTAAAAAGAAATGATGACTTGACAGATGTGTACCTCGAGAAGAATATTTGTAATCAATGGTTGAAATGAAAAGTCTTTGGTGTTTTCTGAGATTGGTTGTTTCTTTGAAGACATTTCATTACCCAAAACTAGGTAACATAATCAGTTCCCAGAGGGCACCAAGGACTTCTACACATATTTTTCTCAATCCTCATGGCAGCCTTAAGAATATAAGGAGCCAAAAGGAGAACATCTTGGCTTATTACTACCACTGATATATTCTCCTCACCTTAAATGCCCATAAATCTTTTTGATGTATATGAAGTTTTGTTTAGAAATACTATCAGGGAACAGGATAAAAATATATGTCAGAAATAAGATCCCCCTTAAATCCTCTTCTGCATATATGAGGATTCAACATGACCAGATTCTTCATTCAACTACACAGAAATATTTACTTATTTTCAAATGCATGCAGAGCTTCCCTGGAGCTTGTGGTTCAGCACAACAGAACTGCAACTCGGGGTGGGGGTGGGGGACACACACGAGATACAGGACCAGGAAGGTTAACCACCTCATGAGTTGCACATTTGAGCCAGACCAGAGGATTACATGCTAGGCTAATTCAGATTCCAGACTACATAAGATTAATTAGTTTCTGTTTAAATCAATGTTGCCTTTACCTTTAATGGGGTTCCCATAGTGGAGTAGTGGTAGAAACTCAGTAGATTGTAAGATGACAACACACTATTTGATTATCATGACGTAAATTGATGTCACAATCTTACAACCTACCTTTAGAAAGGGAAGTGGTATTGTAACAGTTTTAATAGATGTAATAGGTAATAGGTATTGGAAATCACCTCATGTTTGAAACCAAGATCATCTTGAAGGATGAGGAAGTTCCTAGAATCCAACTTATTAAATGAAATGGAACAATTAGGAGGGTCTGGGGTCTAAAAGATGTTCAGATTTCAGAATTTCACATGTCAAAAAAGTCTAAGAAATGGATAGTTACCAGAAAGCTGTTTTAAACTGCCACAGTCAAAAACTATTTTTTCTTCATTTCATATAGTTACATTTTAACATGCAAATAACAGGAATTTTGCAAATAAAAGATTCAAAACAACAGGGAACAAGTTTTGATTCTGGAAAAACAAAAACAAATATAGCTTCCATAAATTCTAAATGACTCAGATAAAACCCAATAAAGGTATAGGGATAAATCCCACTAACTGAACCCCTCTTTATGCCAGCTATCTGTGAAACATAAATCAACTAAGCAGAATTGCATTCCACTGATAAGGATAACATTTAGTAAGAAATGTTGGCATATTGTGTGTGTGTGTGTGTGCGCGCGTGTGTGTGTTATTTTTAAAAGTTTAGTTGTTCTATCAATAGATAGAATAGTTGTCAGGAAGCAAACCAAATAGGATTCTGTAGGTTTTGCAACTAGGCTGTCAATCATGTCAGAAAGGATATACATCCTTTCATTTGTATATGATGTCATATATGTTTTTCCATAAGGAAGCAGCTTTTTAGAGATATACTAAGATAAAATTTTCTTTATTATGAATTGCTCTTCTTTTCTTTACATGCATTTTTACAGATATCTATATTATCTATTTTCAAATTATCTATAAGGAGCTAATAATGTGACAGATCTATCGGACATGTTTCTATCATGAAAGTTTCTAGTATATTTTCTAACAGAGTTCTCAACCATTACCTTGTAATTAGTTGTAATGTTTTAATATTTAACCCAGGGAGCAGTTATACTGTGCTATTAGTAAAATTCCCTGGTTTCTGATATATTTGAATCTTATATCTATCAATAAAAAGCCTCTCATTTTTTGTTTCCATATATGTTATACCATTAATCATGTGAGAAATACATGGTTCAAATTTGTTTAATTAATATTCTCTTTTTACTATTGGCGTTATATTAAAATATTCCCTTTTTATCTCTACATTTTTGCTATATTCTGATAGTCCATCAGGTCTATATCTTAGCATCTTTTTGAAACAAAGATACAATAAAAAAAAGCTTTGCTTTGACTATACCAGATAATTCTTACAGCTATTACATGAGATGTTAATTAATTTAACTAATCTTTAAATAAAAACTTAGTTATCAGATGGAGTAGATATATGTAGTTTTATGTGATGACAAATATGTGTAATGGCTCCCACTGTTTATTTGCAGATACAAATATTTTAAAATTAAAGCTGTTCCTCCTTTTTATTCTTAATAACCATCTTAATATTTTTTTTAAAAATATAAGAAGATCAATTATTTAAAGGAGAACCAATGGTTCCCTACATGAATTGCCTGATGTGTAATGTTTAGATTACATATTTTAAAAATCATTAATACACATTTCTGTGTGATCTATTTTTTCAAATTTTGAAAAGCAAAAGAGCAAAAGAAAAAAAAAGAAAAAAACACCACTACCACTTTCATCACCATCATTTACCTTATGATGTCATCTGCTACTTACTCATGACTGTAGAATTTTTTTTGGATTTTGGTTTAGGGAAACTCTTTTTGAAATATGCAAATGAAACACTAGAGAGAAATTGAGAATAGGGCTTTAAACTCCACCCACAGTCAGGTAAAGAAAATTTCCTGTAAAGTCTTTCATATATAAAGGACTAAGACAGATAGATAGATAGATAGAACTACACATCACTGCAAGTCAGAGCAAATAGATCTCTAAGGTAAGCATTAGAATTAATGACTTATGTTATTATAAAATATACAGATATTTTATACTACTGATATCATGAATCATAAACTGAGTGACTGAGTTTTGAGAAGGCAAATAAATAGTAATTTAAATGTACTTTTAGTAAAAAGAATAAATCAAGAAAGGAAGACATTTATATTCATATTAACTGGATAAGGTGGAAATGATACCCTAACCTGATGGGGGATCAAGGATAGGATAGGATAAGATAGCATAGCATAGCATAACAGAGTTGCAAGGGACCTTGGAGGTCTTCTAGTCCAACCCCCTGCCTAGGCAGGAAACCTTACACCACTTGGATAAATAGTTATCCAACATCTTCTTAAAAACTTCCAGTGTTGGAGTAGTTGCAATTTCCAGATGCAAGTTGTTCCACTGATTAATTGTTCTAACTGTCAGGAAATTTCTCCTTAGTTCTAAGTTGCTTCTCTTCTTGTTTAGTTTCCACCCATTGCTTCTTGTCCTCAGGTGGTTTTGAGAATAGCTTGACTCTCTCTTCTTCGTGGCAGCCTTTGTGAGATATTGGAACGCTGTTATCATGTCTTTCTTAGTCCTTCTTTGTATAGAAATAAATGTATATGTATTTTTAAAATACAAACAAAGCATTATGATATTAAATACTGCTCTTGAATTAACAGAATGGGAAAATCTATGCAATTCCACATTAAAAAATAGAAAATAAATATATATATATATATCTTCCACTGAATGTAATGGATCAATTTATATGAATGCACTTGTAAAAGCATTAGAGAACATCCCTAATTTTTCACAGTATAATTTTGGGTAGCAGGTATTGGGAATAAACCTCCTAAGGTTTTTGTTGTTGTTTTTGCTTAAAGTTGTTAAAAAATTATACTTCCAGGTTAGCAGACCATTGAAGAACTTGTGTCTTTTTTACAGCATCATTTGCAATTGTCCAAAAAAACATGGATTTCAGGCCGTTCTTCTGTCTTGTTCTTTCATTTCTTTTTGCTGAGCCCATGACCCCAGAAGGCAGAAGCCTCAGCTTTGGCCAATGTGAAGTGAATGGGGTATCTTTCCGGGAATTAAGAGACCACTTTGATGCAATTAAAGTTGATGTTGTAAGTACCATCCAAAATTATTATTTTGTTGATGTAATTTTCTCTTGTATTTTTGTTATGCTAATCAATGGGGAAAAAATGATGGAAAAAAACTACAGGAGCACTATTGTTTAACTGAAGTGAGGGATATTCAACCTTTTTAAAATTAAAGCCGTATTGCTTAAATAGAATATAGTTGGCACTAGAATATAGTGTTTCCTGGAGAATTAAATCCAAGAGGTGATTTGGGAACATTCTTCTTCACTTTCCCAGATTCATCATTCATTAATTCATTTTCTACCTTTTCTTATACACAAACTACACATGCATAGTATCTATCCATAGTATGTATAAACAGCCAATGGTTTTCTCTTCTTTGATTTTTCTCTATCACAAAGGTAAACCTATCTATTCATATACACATAAATCCTATATTCCCATATTTTCTTTCTAATACCTCCCATGTCCTTCAGCCTCTCACTACCGTTTAGAAGACCCTGCTTGACTAAATTCCTAAATTCAGTCTCTGATATTGGCAGGAAAAATAATCTCTGATAGGGAAAAATCTTTTTTTGATAAATTTGAACCTGTAAACAGTGTTTTGACTATATTTTCAGCCAATCATCTTAGAGTCATTTTCCCCCCAATTGCAATGTACTTTCTATTAGTCCTTTATCACATCAAAGCAGCTAATAAATGCTAAGGAACATTGCTATCCCGACCTTATGTGACCCTCACTTTAACATATTGATTACTACAGTTAATGAAGGGGTTTGTTTCAATAATCCAATTAAGAACTTTTTCAATTTCAGTTATTTCTTCAATTATTTATTTTTTTCTTCAACCTAGTTTATTGATTAATATTATTGATCAGAAAAGGAGTGGGATACTTAAAGAGCTGAAACAGAGAGTAGGATTTTTGATCTTTCTCTATAAAAAAATCTTCATTAACCTGCCCACTTTAGAGTTCACCTCCCATTGTATCATATCAGAAAATCCATTGGCCATATTTGTTTGGAGATTCCAGAATTTACAATGTTGAGGACATACTTTGGGAAAGGCTACCTTATTGCATACTGATAAAAACTACTTATAATCATTCAAGATCTTGGCATGGAATACTTTGCAAGGATAGTAGCAATGATATAAACTAGACATAAAATAAAGTACCTATACAATGTATGAGGTATCATCACTTAAATTAATGCTACTAATCAATCACCTACTAAATGCTTTCTTTGTTGCTGTTTTACAACTCTTCAACATCACCTTAAATGTAGTACTTTTTATGGTAGTAAAACTTCTGTAATAAAACAGTCAGCTTCTATTATAACATGAAAATGAGTTGCCATGAATTTTAATGAATTGTCTTGATTTTCTTTGCTATCTCCTCCCTCTCCACCTTTATTGCTATCTCTATCATATTACAAAGAACTGCAGAATAAGGCTCTATAAATCATGGACTGAGGGTGACTCAAAGTGAGAACCCTACTGACTGGGGATAAAAAAATGCCAGGTCAATCCAAAGCATTATAAGTGTCAAATATTGTAGGTCAGATGTGCAGCAAAGATCCTAAAATTGACCATAGTAGAAACAAGAGGAAGTATATGAGGAGTCTATGGTTCATTTTTTCCTCAAAATAATAAGACTTGTATTTCATACTTCTGTTTCCATTCACACTGATTTACTTTCTAAATTAATTTTTCATTTCTTCACCTAATTTATCTTCTTTCAATTGCAGCAAGCCCAAGATAGGAGAACAGATATGAAATTACTGAAGGAAAATATCCTACTGAATGTCTCGGTAAGAATACCTCTTTCAAGATGCAAGAGTGCTCTCGATTTTTTTGCATGAAAGTCAAGAATACACAGCAAAGCCAGCTGTGTACAGAAGTAGATTTAGTTTAAATATATTAGATATGAAATGTATGTATATTTCTTCATAAATTAATAATCTAGTGGCAGTCACTTAGTTTGTACAAGTGTTGAAGGTGACTGGCTAATTGCATTTCTCTCATTTAGCTATCCTTTTATTTCAGATAATTTCATACATCTACATTCAATAGACATTTGTCCAGATAGGTCTTTCATTTCTTCAGTTTTAGCATGCATCATTAGTAAGAATTGGTAATCCTGTTTAGCAATATCATTACTTCATAAGTAGCTCTAGATCAGGGGTGTCAAAGTCGATTTCATTGAGGGCTGCATCAGGGTTGTGTTGGATTTTGGGGAGCTGGGGTGCGTGTGGCAAGGTTGGATGTGGCCAGTTCGACATCACTCATGTCAGGGGCACGTGTGGTGGCCTGAGCACTCTGCCAGCGAAAACAGGCTCCCAAGCTCCATTTTTGGCTGCAATGGCTTCCTGCAACCCTCTGCCAGCAAACATGGAGCTCAGGAGGGCCTCCTAGTTGGCCCTCCAAGGCTCCATTTTTGCTGGCAGAGGCACTGTGGGCCAGTCCTCTGCTGTTTCCAGGGTGACCCTGCAGGATAGATCTAAGCACCCTGCCGACTGGATCTGGCCCGCAAACCTTGAGTTTGACACTCCTGCTCCAGAGCTTGCTATATTGTCTAAACCAGGAGTTGGCAACCTTAAACACCTAAAGAGACATTTGGACCCATTTCCCACAGAAAAGAAAACACCGGGAGTCACAAACCCCTTCCCGTGCTTGACTATTTCCTGATCGGCCACAAAATTAGCATATGCAGTTGAATTAAACATTCTGTTTTCTTTTGAAACTTTTATTTTCTTGGATTTATCCATGGTTGGCCTACTGTTAGTTGAAAAGCTCAATAAATCACATGCCGGCAGGTATTGCACATTGAGTGACAGGGAGCCACAGCAGAGGGATGAAGAAGCCACATGCAGCTCCAGAGCCACGGGTTGCTGATCCCTGGTCTAAACTGTCCCTTTATGTGACATATTAAAGATTAAAAGATAAAAGAAAAACTGATATGTTTGCATATTCTATTGCCTATGAATCTTGGTTAGCTCAATAACTGCTATTGAATCTATACTAAGGATATGTGGTTGGCTTTGCAAACAGCAAATATAGTTGACTGCTGATGTAGATATATAGGTAGATTAATGAAAGTGGTGGTGGGCCTGCCTCAATTCATAACTCAGTATTCTTATGCAAGTCATAATGTAAACTGTTGGACTTCACACAACTGAATAAACTGAAGGTTTATAAAGAATTCTACCTTTGTTAACTGAAACAGCTGACCACCTTAGCAAAAAGGCACCAGTGGTTAGTGTTGTACATTTCCATGGGAGTTTGAATGAGTGAAGGTTCTAAATTTTGTTGTGAACTTACCCTTGGGGAAAAAAGTAAATGGCTGTAATGGAACTCTTTTATTCTTGCTTTAGACTTCAGAGAGTTGCTGCCTACTCCGCCATCTGCTGAGGTTTTATGTTGAATATATATTCAAGAACTACAATACAACAAGTAACACGCTTAGAAGGAAAAGCAGCATTTTAGCTAATGCTTTCCTCAGCATTAAGACAAAGCTGAAACAATGTGTAAGTATGGCATACAACTCTGATTTTCTGTGCTATTGAGAGCCATGCAAAAGATGTATACAGATTTATATTTAATAGTTATACAAATACACACGCATATACATACACATACATATAGTTTTCTCTAATCATTGTCTCATTTCTCTTTATATTTTTCTAAAACCAGCATGATGAAAACAAATGTTCCTGTGGGCCAGAATCACATAAGAGATACAAGTTATTACTGGAGGAATATGCCAAGGTAAAAGGAGTGGGGGGTTGGTTTTTCCTTTCCTTAATGATCCTGTTACTATTTTAGAAAAGGACATCGATAGTAAGATTAAGGAATTTCAGCTCACTGTTGTATGTGCATTCAATTCTGCTTACTCAGAATCTGAGCTCTTTCAGATAGATCTCTGATCCATCTGGATTGCAGATGGTTGTACAAAAGAGAAGAATCTAGATGATTTATAGTAAGTCAGCAAGAAATTCCGGCTTTGATATTTAAACAACAGAGACCACAAAATGTACTTCCCAAAATCAACTAATCAACTACCAGCCCCGCCAAAAAACTAAACAGAAGAAAAGATAGAACTCCACCCAAATAAAAAATAAAAACATGAAAAATAATATTAGATCTGTGTGTGTATGTGTAGGTAGTCCTTGACTTATGTCTAGTTTTTTTTTACTATTGTTTAGAGATATGAATGGGTATCTTACAGCGTGTAAAGTGCTTCTGGCTCTTGCAAATGTCACGCCCTCTTCTCCCCCCACCCACCCCCGCCACCATAGTCACAGGACCATTTAGGGTGCTTGGCAACCCGCTTGCATTTATTACTGGTTCCAATGTTGATTTGACCATGACTTGTGACATCTTTTGCTGGTTTTAGGCAGAAGAAAATGTCCATTCGGAATAACAGGTTAGCTTATGACCATGGTGATTTGATTAACAAGCACTGTGAAAAAATGTAAGAAAAATGAGTCCAGTAACATGGTTGCCTCAACTTACAATTGCAATGACTTACAACTGCATTTCTGATTTCAATTGTGGTTGTTAGCTGTAATGAATAGAAATGACTGGTTTAAACAAATTACGTCATAAGTGATTGACTACTGGTACATGCTTACATTTTTAGCGTCCCACTAGGAATGTTAAAAAAAATCACAGAAAAGAACATTAAGTCCTGGCAGCCCTTGTCCTTCTTTTATATGTATGTACACTAAGCAAAAGTAAGTTTCTTGCTTCATCATTAATCATCATTTGAACATTTCCTCCCTGCAGCTTGATAAGAATGCAGCAACAAGCAAAGCTCTGGGAGAAATGGACCTTCTCTTTGCCTGGATGGAAGGCTTCTAAACTTGACCACAGAGAGGGAGAGACAGAGAGTCTTCAAACTTTCATTTTATAGAAAAATATTTCATTTCAATAATTTAAAATATTTATATTTATTTATTTATATTTATTTATTATGCATTATTTTATAATAAAGATGTCCAAATCCTTTGCTGATGAAGCGCTAAGGCTAGAAAGTCAAGGTTAGTTTGTCAGATTTATGGCAAACAGGAACCTGATACTTGGCTATACAGTATTTCCTATTCGGGGACTCTTGGAAATGCATTTGTTTTTGACATGTCCAATCAGAGAAGTCATGAGCTCAGCTGATTTCTGAAAGCAATAATTGGATATTTCAAAGGCTTCTGCAATTCTGAGCAACAATTTTGTACTTGCTTTATGGCTTGGAATTCAGTAAATTTAAATTTTCATAAAGTGTCAATCTTTCAAAATGAGGAGACTATTTTGATCTATTTATTAGTTGACCACAAAATAAAAATATGTTTGAAAAATGTAATGCTATTTATAAATAATTATATATTATTGTGTTATTTAATGTATTTAAATATATTTAATTCATTTTAATATTTTAAAACTGTATTGTATTTATTGTTAACAAGATCCAGTATTAGGATTTTGTAAGTTTTTAAAATCATTTTAATTTAAAAGACATTTTAGTCCAAACAACTACATGTATGTTGAACTATGTATGCCTTATTTTGTATAATGTCAATGTTTTTATTTTAACTTAATAAAAATGGAATATTTTTACAAAATTTTAGAGATCTTGCTCTGTCTCAGACATATACACATTTTATTTAACAGATACATTTTTTCTGCTTAGCTTTTTATTACAAAAAAGATAATGAGAGAAATACAACAGTAATTAATACAATAATGCTTTGATCTAATACTTTGCTCAGTCAAACATACCGTATTTTTCGGAGTATAAGACGCACCTGAGTTTTTGGGGAGGAAAATAGGGAAAAAAGTCTGCCTACCAGATATTCATCTGGTTAGCGTCCTTAGTCTGGTCAAATAACAGGAGGGTTTCAAACAGAAACAATGAGGGAGTTAGCATGACTCCAGTGAAAACATATTCCAAAGTTCCGGAAAGAGCCATAAGAAAAAAACCAACTTCCTTTTTCTAATTTCCCAGAACATCCAGAAAGAGGGAATCACAGCACATTTTCCTGAATCAATGTTACATATTGAAAGATGTTAATTGGAGCAGCTGGTCCCATAGAAATAAAGGACCTGATAAAGGGAGTTACAAATAATGAACATTATTTTTATTAGATATATTCTGCTGAATCAGATCTGGTATGCATACAGTTGGATAATGTATTTTGGATGAGATGCAGTTTCTGAATAGTTTTCAAAAACAATCTGAGGAAATAAACCTGAGCATCACAATAATTTATTGTTCCATTGATCAGTGCCCACTGTAGATACAATGTTCACTTCTAGAATTCAAAAAAATTGGATCAGGTACAAAAAATGACAGTGAGGATCACCATGGGACTAGAACTAAACTCTGCACACATACACAAAAAAGATTGAAGTAAGGGGGTATATTTAGACTTCAGAAAAATTAAATGGGGATATGGTACAGTAGTCCTCTTCAGGTTCCTGAATAGGAATAAAAGATACATACAGCATTAAAGATCTGAATTCTCTAATTCCAAACTGCAAGATGCACAATTATGAATGTAGATTAGCCAAAGGTAGATTACAATTGAATATTAGAAGAAACTTCCAGATAACAAGAGCAGTTGAAAAGTAGTACTAGACACAACTAGAGAGGTTTCATTTTCATTAGTTGTGCTCAAGATAGTTCTCTTTTAGGAATTCTGCATTTCTTCTTCTTCTTCCTGCACTAAGTAGTGGGTTGGGTTCATTTCTCTGATCAACAATTCTAAAACAAAAGTGAGATGAATTTTAATTAACTTTAAATGATGTTAGATCTCAGGAATTTTATTCCCTGGAGACATCTGTTTCAGCACTTTGCTCCATTTCTGACACCATTATCTATGATTCTTGCTGTTTTGTATATCAGATAAGGATAAGAGAACCTTATTAAAAAGGACACGTGATAGCACAGCCACCTTAGGGAGGTACAGCTCAATGCTGATGTGAGGTATTTTGCAACCTACTGCAAGTCAATGTGCTTTGAGGTATTTTGTAATGGCAATATACATATATGCATGGTAAAGCAATCTCTTTTCTTGCTTTTCTGACACCAATTCCTTTTTTTCTTTTTATATCTGCTATTGAAGTAAAGTCTTAATATCAGAATCTCAACCCACTGAACTTTATATCAATTCCATTATCTAACTTAAATTTTCCTTATCAATTTTGCCATTCAACTTCTGTCTCAAAGTGAATTTTAACCAATATATTTCCTCTATGCTAATGATATTTTATCACCAACATGAATGCACCGTAAATAGAGCTTGCAATTTTTAGCAACTTTGTAGGAAAGAAAAATTGGCCATCAATAATTCCAAAATAACAGGTATTTTATTTACATGCTAGCTGATTTCACAATTAGCATGTACCGTATTTTTCTGAGTATAAGACACACCTTTTCTCCCCCTAATTGAGGCTGATAATTTGGGTGCGTTTTATACTCCGAATGTAGCTTTTTCAAAGCTTTTT
>JANHFT010006837.1:27029-39554 GCA_032467955.1 Pseudoxenodon macrops | reverse complement strand
TTGACTCGTGCAGTGTACAGGTCCTCAATGGAAGGCAGGTTGGCAGTAATTATTTTTTCTGTAGTTCTGATTATCCTTTGAAGTCTGTGTTTGTCTTGTTGGGTTGCAAAACCAAACCAGACAGTTATGGAGGTGCAGACAACAGATTCAATAATTCCTCTGTAGAACTATATTAGCAGCTCCTTGGGCAGTTTGAGCTTCCTGAGTTGGCACAGAAAGAACATTCTTTGCTGTGCTTTTTGGATGCCTTTTTGATATTAGGTGTCCATTTTAGGTCTTGAGATATGAGAGAACCTAGAAATTTGAAGGTCTCTAGTGTTGATACTGTGTTGTCTAGTATTGTAAGAGGTGGAAGTATGGGAGAGACTGGAAGATGGTAATGATGGACTGATGATTTGTCATTCCAACTATTTGGACTGTGAAACTAACTCTGAGAGACATGGATTAGGGTTATGACAGAACTACTATGAACACTCATATGTTTTGATAACAGCCTCTTACTGCTGTTCACATGGGAATAAGTGATGCAACCAAGCACAGCTGCAACTGGATTACGAAACTTTGCAAAGGAAACTATAAGTTTTGAAACAAAGAACTTAATGAAAAAAGATATAAAGAAAAACTCTGAGATAGACATAATTGTTCTGTTGCTGTGCTGACTGAATCAGAACTGAAGGAACAGAAACTGATGAACCAGTTTATGCTTTTGAGAAGGGCATTGCTCACAAAGATTGAAAAATATATCCAAAAGATGTCAAGCTTTACAATCAAGAAGGCTTCAAAATTAAATTTTGGTGGAGTGACAAATTGAGATGATCAATGTTACGAATTATAATACTGTGTCCTGTAACAGGAAAAGAATTTTCCTGGAACATTAGCTTACAATTTTCAGCATCTTTATACTAATGTATGGAGCAATCAAAAGTATGATCTGAAGTTTCTAAAGAACTTCACATGATTTTAGAGACTTGGTACGATGATACCCATGAACAGAATACGATAATTTAAATTATGGTAATTTAAATTTAATTTGTTTAAACAAAAAATGAAAAGGTGTTGCACCATATGTTAAAAGGGTCCATACCTGTATAATAATTAATATAATACGTAATATAATATAATATAATACGTAATATAATATAATATAATATAATATAATATAATATAATATAATATAATATAATATAATATAATATAATATAATGTAATGTAATGTAATGTAATGTAATGTAATATCATATCTCATATCATATCATATCATATCATATCATATCATATCATATCATATCATATAAATTTAGGTGAAAGAAATGTAAAAAAAAATTAAAAACAATACTGTGACTAGAATGTATTACTGACCAAGTGGTGTACAGAGTCAACATATTGCCCCCAACAATTTGGCTCTTCATTTTACCAAAATCGGAAGGATGAAAGGCTGAGTCAATCTTGAGCCAGTCAGAATTGACTCCTGGCTGTGGGCAGAATTAGCCTGCAATACTGCATTCTAACCATGTGCCACCAGGGCTCAAATGATGGTTATTGGGAATTTTAACTTCCTCAACGCTTATTTACTAATCAAACCTATAGGCCACCTCAACTTACAGCTGCAAACAGTTTAAATCAAATGAAAATAAACAAACAACTCCCCAAAACTTTAAATCCAAGAATCAGCTTAAGGTGGCAAGATAACCAAAATTAAAAAGTAGCTGTTTAGTGAAAACACTAGGTGACAATGAGGTCAATGGATCTGCTTAATTTCTAATTTGGATCATCATTTTTCAGGAGAACAGGTGAAAAACAGTGAGCACTTTGAAGTGGTAGAATTACAGGTGCTAAAGCACTTAATAATAGCTGCTGACTACCTGTTATATTTGAAAACCCTGGAAACAGGAGCCAGAGAATTGAGAGACTACCGATATAAGGCAAATGAAAGGATCCACAGAATTACAGACCAGATAAACATAAATATCTACCAGATTTTAGAATATGTTATAAATAATTTAGTCCGTAGGTTCATTGAAAGGGATATAACTAGTAGAAGTCAATATGGTTTTGTCAAGAACAAGATCAGCCATATCACAATTTATTAAATAAACCTCAAATCTGTGGGTTGGGTTTGCTGAGCCAAAAGCAAAGATTACAGCATAGTGTGATATTAAGACCATCTTATCTCCTATGGGGGTGAGGGAGGAAGTATCTAGGACAAGTATCTATGTGTGGTGAAGGGAAAACACCAGCCTGCTAGTGGTAAAGTCACACCAGCAAAACATGAGTACCTGCAGACTGAATGCCTGCTGAGCATAAAGGCTGCTCTGAAGAAGGAGGTTAGAAAAGGTTGAAGGAAATGCCAGAGGATGACAAAGAGCATCTGCTGGATTACCCTTATCAGACCTTTTACACAAATTCCTCACTCTGTTGTTATCCCAGCCAGGATTCAGCTCATTGCTTAGGCGGAGAAGAGAGCTGGTTCCTCATAGTGGAGAGCTTTAACTCAGAAAGAAGCGGCCAGAGACTACTCAAGAAGTTGCTTATATGCTCAAAGACTGATATTGTAGCACTTATTGGTGGGTTGGTGTGACAGCAGGACAAGAAGTCTCAAATTCTTGCTGCCAGATTCACTTGCTTCCTTACTACTTTGACTTGCTGATTTCCAAAGAGTCTGTTTTTAACCAGTCTCTGAATGCTCAAGGATTAGGAAGAATAAATGCCAGTGAGTCCTCTACATCTTGGGGAGTCTGGTGTTTCCTTTCTATTACAGATACAGTAGTTCTTATTTAGCAATTGCAATCGGACCTGGTAACCATGACTGTGGTTATGGTCTTATTTCATCTTTTCTTTGCTTTACGCATCTGCTAAGTTCACAAATGTGAGGACTGGTCACTACTGTACTTTATCAACACTGTTGTAACTGAGTGGTCCCTAAACAAGTTGGTTGCTACTCAGTGACAGATTAAGGCTCACTGGTGCCCTAAGCACTGACAAAACTTGGTGATTCAATTCAAAAATTCAATTTTTATTAAAAAAAAAATTCATTGGGGTTTTTTTCTTTCTCAACTTTGTGGCGCCCCCTTTGGGCCTAGTGCCCTAAGCACGTGCTTAGTCTGCTTAATGGTTAATACACCACTATTGCTACCTGTACTTGCTAGTCAGTCCCCCACCTCTTTTATCTTTAAAATCTTTTTATTAAGGATTTCTGCTACAAGAGGTTTTACCGAAGAAAACACAGTCAAGAATTTTCTTTTTCTGATTGAGCACCACCTGATTCCAGTTGACTCTCAACTAGCGTAGCTCACAAAGCAAGGATGTCACATGGGCATATAAAACATTCTGGACAATCTTCAAGGACAGCCCCATGTGGAGTGTATTGCAATAGTCAAGCCATGAGGCGACTGGGGCTACTTACAATTGGGTGCTTCTCAATTAAAAAAAGACCTGTTATGTTAAGCCCTCGTCATATAGTAATAAAATATAAACGGCTTTACTGTGCTGGTCTCATGCATATATCATCGTTCCAACCTACTTTACACCCAAGCCGATTGTAATTGTTCATAAAACAAAACAAAAACAAAACCTAACATGAATACACACGCTTACTTTGCATGGTTATGCATAGACAGAGTATGATGCAGGAAGTCCCAAAAATGCACTGTCCCTTTTTGTGACACACCAACAGTCTCAACTCATGTGTGTCAAGAACAGGAAGGAACTGGATGAGGTCTTCATCTACAAATAATGCTTGTTAACACAGAGGCTGGACTTCGAGTCATGATATTAGAGTGGAGTAAAGATCACGTTGAGTCTTGTTTAAACAGAGGATAATTCAATACACAATCGTGACATTCGGGAGTCTAGGTAAGTCTCCCAGTGTTACATATAAGCATCATATTATAATGCTTGAAATTACTGTAAGAGGTCACAAAAAACAAGTAGCGTAGCAAAATATTGGAACCGAAAGGTCACAAAATCCAGGTAAGAGATACACATTTAATTAACTATTCAAGGGAACTGCAAATGGGGCAACTACTTACAATTAAAGGTTTACATGTGAATAGAAAGTATATTTGAAAGTTTAGCCATTTGCAAGTTGGAAAAAATAGAATTGGCTTGAGAGCTCAAGGAATATTCCTTACCAAACTAAACTGGAATAAAGAACATGTGAATTAATATCACATAAAACATACTTTTCTAGACTGCATTTATGTTGATTATTAAGCAGAGGTTCAGAAACATCACCTTGTGGTTTCTGACAAAACATACTGGATAGTTAATCTTATTCATTGCAATTAAGATTTACACAAACTTCGAAGTTTCAGAGGAACAGCCTCCAGAGAAGGACTTTGAACTCTTTGCTTGTAGGCTGTTTACACAAGATTTAGTGTCATGTATTTATTGTGGACTTTTCCCAGCTATAATTGCTAAAAAGTAATAGCTTATCCTTCCATTCCTTTATAGCAGCCAATTCAAAACACTGTGAATTCTGCTGTTTGGCAGCTTGATAGAATCAGTATGAAGATCCCACTACTTTCCTTTTGGTCTAGTGACATTAACATAATTACTCTAAGACATGTGGCATCTATGAGCCTTCTTTACCTGGTGCCTCTGAAATGCATTGGGCAGCATGTCTTGTGATTGTTACAAGAAGAGTAACAAGCTGACCATGCTGTCTGGGAATTATGCAAGTTATAGTCCAACATGCAACACTACACATGGACAGGGAAGTATCTAAACTCTCAACTCTAACAGTAAGGCCCAATGGCATTACATCTGGAGTTCCTATAAACAGCAGTCTGATCACAGGAAAATCCTGCTTGGAGAAAATAAGACAGTCTTCTGAGATGTGCACTGAGCTATTCTTTCCAGAATAGTACAGAATAAGTTGCCAAGAAATATTGCAAACTATGCAAGAATGTTCTCCGTTCCTCCTTTATACCAGAGAAAAGCCTCCACTGAACCTTGTCTCTTACATGAAATAAAGGACTCCATTGACATGCGGGTAAAATCCAATACATCAGCATATATTTGAACACATGCAATTCATTGTGGCATACCAAGAACTAGCGCTGTCAGTGGTGCCCTATTGATTATGCAGGGTGGTGAAGCAACTTATTTTCTTCACTGCAATCTTTCTTCTCTCTGGACAAGTAGCTATTCCAGCCAGCAAACCTGAATAATGTTCCTAGAAATCATATGCTTGATTTCAAACTTTTCCAGGTTTAAATTCCCTGCTAAATTTAAGTTTCAACATTTGAACTACCGTACCTTCTTTACAAAAACAACCGCTACTGCAGAAACTCACACCGAAACAACAACAAAATTTACTGTAGCAGCATTTGCAAAATGCAAATGCATTTCCAGTTGCCAGTGAAGCGATTGATCCAGAGGTGGGTTCCTCTTCTGCAATGATGTCACAGAGCTAGTTCTGTCAGTGTCTCCATGGGCGCCGCCATCTTAGATTTTGCTTCTGCGCATGCGCAGAAGCTAGTTTTTGACTGCCCTGTACATGAGCGCTCAAGGTGCGACCCTGAGCGAACCAGCAGTAAGAAGATTCAGAACCCACCTCTGGTTCTTAGCTTTCCTTATATAGAAGCTCCCTGATTGACCTGAGCCCTTCAACCAATTCAAAAACCACAAATCAAGTAAATTTATCTTTAATGAGGGTTTTCAGTCTCTGGTAATCTGTAAAAAAAAAAAAAAGAGCAGGGGAAATGGGAGGGAAACCTAACACTAATAAATTCCAGAGGTATATTATAATAGATAATGATACCCATAAAGGATAATAATTATTAGCTTAGGGTTGAAATGAAGGTCCTTGGTACTCTCTGAGCTTGCTTGTTTTCTTGCAAACGTTTAATTACCCTAAGTAGGTAACATCATCAGTGCTAGTAAAGAGTGCTGTTTGCTGTCAAGTTTATAGGCACCAGAATATAAACTGACAGCAAACAGCATTCCTTACTAGCACTGATGATGTTACCTAGTTAGGGTAATGAAACATTTGCAAGAAAATAAGTAAACTCAGAGAGCACCAAGGACCCCTCAATGAGTTATATCAGATTTGTAATGGAATATGTATAATTTCACATTGAGTTAAAATACAAGAAATACAAATCGTCCCCCCTCCCAGCTAATTTTCATCAACAAAAAAGACAAGCATGTGGGGTTGGGGGATGGGAAGTGACATTCCATAGCCAGGCAGAAAACAGAACTGGCAAGCCTAGACATCCAATCATTTAAGTTCCACCAAGATCAGAGTTGCATCGTTCATGTGAATCACAGCTGAATGGCTAGACGGTTACCAAAACAATATTGGGTGGGAGTATTGGAGAAGCAATCATTAATTAACTATGGATCTTATGCTCACTCACAGAATTGCTATGTTTTATGGCCCAGACACTCTACCATGGCAACCGCTGGATGTATTATCACTACAATTCCCACCTTATAAACGTATAAACTATAACTATATAAACTATAACTATATAAACTATAACTATAAAGTTATGTGGTATATCAGGGGAATATTATAAATATGAAATGTGTCAAAAACAATTGATAACTGTAAAGGAGACGGAGATGATAAATAAGATCCTGAGATACTCTGAGAATTGTCTCAGCTGTAGCCCAAAGATACTCTTAAAACATGGTTGAACATTTCCAGAAGAAATAAACACACGTGCATAGATAAACGGTTGTCTTGAAGCACAATTCACACTGATTAATCAATTTTTGAAGTCTCACACGTTTCAGATATAAATGGCTGGGTGATACAGGAATTGACACTAATGAAAGGAAGGGACCCAATAATCTTGTGCAATGCAAAGTAAGAGTTTACTTCAGAGCATTCACACACTGTACTTTTTTTCATTCCAGTGAAGTTCTTTGCATTCAAATATGGCCTCATGAAAAAGAACATCTTGCTCATAATTTCACCCCTTATTGCTTCTTCTTTGTACCAGATGGAAGCCCAATTTGTCTAAGTCAAGTGATACAGTGGTCCAATCTAACCAGGTGAGATACGAATTGGTTGAAGGGCTCAGGTCAATCAGGGAGCTTCTATATAAGGAAAGCTAAGAACAGCACTGAAGCAACAGTCTCAAAGCACTAAGATAAGAAAAGCTAAGACAGATAAAAGTCTCACCTTTTAACATTGTTTCTCATACAGTATTTTATAAAGCATATTCCTAACCTGAAGTGATTAGAAAATAAATTTATTACATTTTGTGAATAGTTTAATGTCTGATTCTCTGAAGAGGAACTGTCACTGCATTTCTCTAGTTTTGAACATCAAAATGCAAACAAACTAGAGGAAGTATTGACATTGATGTTGCAACAAAAATGTTTTATGATGTTTATATATTTGAAAAAAGGGTGTGCTAGCTTTTGGAGGCCACAACTTTTTCCTTATTCTTATGGCAGTGCACCAAATGTTTTAATATGTTGGGAAAAATGCTCTGAAGGAACCTTTGATGTGCCTTAGCAGAATGAAATAGTCAGTTCTAAAGGGTACATCAGGCTATGAAATCAGTGCCACATAAGTCTAAAACTACTTTTATTGGGACAGTGATAGCAGAATCTTGAATGTGTTTTTTTCCTCCCTCATTTTATCTTCACATGAATTAGGAAGGGGCCTGGCTGAGATGTTTTCTCAAATTAATTTGCTGAAATGGACTTAAGCCACTCTTGTCTGATTGTTGTCTGGGCGGCTTTGGTCTTCCAAGACCATTCCTTGTATCCTCTACAAATTGCAACAAGCAGCTCCTCTCTAGCCACGTTTTCTCACACCTTATTTTGCAAATATCTTAATTTTTCTATCAACATCTACTCCCTCTGGCCAATGATACAACACAGTCCACCATAGTGTTCTGTTAAATTACAAATAGTTATAATTTTTATATACAAAAAATGAAAGAAAAGATTGTATTTTGCGAAACTGTTGTAAACTGAACCTTACTTCACTGTTGGACTGAACTGTAAATTATGCAACCAAAATATACACTACACCTTTCAACATTCCTCCCTGCTCCCTCATGTTTAAAACCACTTTAAATAATCCGATAAAGGATCATTTTCTTAGCACTGATTTGCAGCAAGGATCTCTCAAATATCTCAATACAAAAATAAACTGGCTTCTGAAAAACAGGCCTCACAGCTACAAACACCAGATGTGTGTGGGAGGAGAGAAACTGTTTTGAATGGAAGTACAGAGAAAAACCAAATTTCTCTAGGATGATAATATTAACAATGAAAAAAAGCCTGCTGTTAGTTACACTATCACTGTACGCTCTTTATTTCTGATTCTGTCCCATGAAGAAAAAGTAACCGTGAAACCATATGAGTTAGGCACAACAGGTTTCTTCATGCCAGGAAGGTTTGATGGCTTTTCAACTAGCTTTCAAATACTCACCATTAAACTACTATAACAATAGAGCTAGAAAGGGGCCCGCAAGTAGTCCTTGATTTACAGCCATTCATTTTGAGACAGTTCATAGTTATATGAAAAAAGTGACTTATAATAGTTTTTCACACTTACAACAGTTGTAGCATCCCCATGGTTAAGTGATCAAAATTCAGGCATTTGGCAACTGGCATGTATTTGTGACAGTTGCCCTGTCCCAGGATCATGTAATCACTCCTTGCAACTTTTACAGCTGGCTTCTGACCAGCAAAGTCAATGGGGGGAGCCAGATTTCCTTAACAATTGCACAATTTCCTTAACAACTGCCAAAAAAGGACGTAAAATGAGATGCAACTATCTCAATAACTGCCTCACTTAGCATTGGAAATTTTGGAAGCTTCCCAAATCCTCTGCACACCCCATTTTTCGCAAAAACAGGTAAAAAATGGGGTGTGCAGAGGGTTTGGGAGGCCTGCAGTGTGTTTCTGTGGGCTGGGGGAAGGCAAAAATGACCTCGTTTTTGTGAAAAATGGACGAAAAACGGGGCATTTTCCGCAAAAATGGGGGTGTTTTTGTTTTCTCCCAGCCCCCAGCCCCCAGCAGCAGTCTGCAGGCTTCCCAAACCCTCTGTGCACCCCATTCCTTTGCAAAAACAGGTGAAACACAGGCCCATTTTTGCAAAAAACAGGTTGTACAGAGGGTTTGGGAGGCCTGCAGACTGCTCCTGGGGACGGATAGGACAAAAACTTTTTTTTTCTTACTTACCTCTTTGAATTCTTGGTGCGTTTTATACACCGGTGCGTCTTATAGTCCCAAAAACACAGTAAGTTTTTATTGCTTTTTCAAGATAACTTGGTTTTTATTGGTTATATTATCATTTTTAACATTGCTCGGAGTAGGTACAGATTTGACAGTTTTGGGAAATCTGACTGATGTATATACATAAACAATAAGAGACATGCATTTATTATGAATTGCGATAAATAACTATGACATGCATTTATTAATTGCAGGAAACTATGATAGAGGTGACAAAAACAAGAGAGATGGTTGTTTAATAATTGTGTTTGCTAAGCTAATATTGATTAGTTCTTCTAAAAGCATATGCAGTTGGTGGGTGCCAACAGAACGGTAGCCAATATAGGATCATTAAGGAAAATAATATCAACACATTCAGAACATTCTCAAGTTTGCAATAATTCAAGATATCCCCTTAGAAATTGATTTTCATCTTGAGAAATGGGAGACAGATGTAATGTTCACTCATTCAAGGCTTGTCATTGGGAGTTTTTAACTTCAGTCATATTTTAGTGATTCTTAACAATTTGATTATTGTCATGGGGCAGATCATCACTTTGGATGCATATCTCTGTGTGAGATTTCCATTTAGGAAAAAAAAATCCTTTTTACTAAATGTTATAGTTCCATAGTCACATTCAGTGAAACCTCATGGGCATTATTCAACTTTTATAGACGTTCCACCTGCAGATTATTATTGCATTTGTTCTGGGCTTCATAAATGGGTTGAACTTTAAGTATTTTAAATAGTTAAATATTTGAATGTGTCTTCAAAGCCAATGTTTTCAACTTTAAATGCAGTACTACGAAGATACTATACCAAAGGAAGCGGAAGCTCTCCCTTACCTTGTAACACATACTCTCAGCAAAGAGAAGGTAATGGGGACAGCATATCTTCAAAAGTTATACAATCAGCTGCTCAGTCCTTGTGAGACTGGATAAAAAGAAGCAAAAAGCAAAGAATTAATCACAAGCAACAACATGATGTTTTGGATGCCTGATAGAATTCCTGAATATTTTAAAGCCTAAAATAAAAAGTAGAAAGAAAACATTAAGACTATTTATCCATTTTTAAGAAAAGGACTTTGTTATTGCTATACAGAATGGTTATCTAAAAAAAAGCACCATGATTTTTGTGTCTTTCAGACAGAACAAAAGAGAGCAGAAATCCCCAACTTTGCAACCTGATGGGCACCTTTAGAATATTAAGAATCTACAGTAGATTACCTTAGAAATGCAGGATGACTTAACATATTAACATTATGTATTACTGATCCAACATACGGAATCTGTCCTCAAGCATGTCACAATTGAATAGCAAATACTATATATACTTGGTTCCATGACTAAATAATTCAGACAAACCCATGTACTCTTAAGAAAATCACAGCTGATCCAATACTCAGAAATTCTTCTAGAAGCAACCAACATGCCTGTCCTTGGGTTATAAAACTGAAACAGCCAGGATTTAGTTAAGAACTGGCCCAAATTATAAAACAGGCAGATCATAACAGCCCATCCTAAAGACACAATTGTATGCTCTTTGTGCAGAGTTAACACAGGAACCTTTGCTATGCTACATACAGATTTGCCATGAGCCCAAGGGTCATTCTTTATATAGATTCAATCTTTACTGCAATTTAGATAGCTGAATGGATAGCTTATGTCAGCAGTTACTAGCAGTTCAAATGTTTTCTAAATAGATAAGCAATCTGAGCTACGTAGTTATCAACACAATGCATAAAAAATACATCAAACAAATATAAGTATTTTGCAGGAATTTCCAGTTCCAACAACCTTTTCCAACTACAACAATCAAAGAAAGCATTGGAGGAGGGGGTCTATTCAGATTATACTTCAGCATGTACAAATACTGGAAGATACTCTGTACCATTAGATGATCAGGATAAGCATTAGTCCCAATGCAGAATTTAATACTACATTTAGATGACCAATACAGACAGAAAATTATTTATTAGATTTGTATCACACTTTTTTCAGAACTTTAATGTAAATTGCAAAGGGGCTTTAGTGCAGCATCAGAAGGGTATAGAAACATCTTCTTCAAAGCTCATGCTCCTGATAGCAAAATAAGTACATGTAAAATAACTAAATGGACCTTAGCTAAAAGTGCCAAAACTTCAAGGAAATGATGCAACAGACAAAGCATGGACAGATTTAATTCAAACAGACCACAATGTACAGGAGAGGATAAGCTTATGTTAATATGCTCTGAACTAGTATAGAAATTTTAAGTCTGCATGCCTATCTATATATTACTCATATGGTTATATAAATGTCAATAAATTTCTGCATGGTTTGCTAGGTATACTGTTTTTTTTAAATATAACATTTAAAGCAAAACACACCCAGAAAAGAAGTCAAAGCATCCAGTATCAAATTATTAAAGAAGCATATTATAGCTCATTTATTTCTCTATTTCAGGATGTTTTCTCAACAGTATTTTGTGAATGATTTCTAGTACATAATTATGACTGAAACAACTCCAGAATTATAAGGAGAAAGTCTTCTGAATTGGGTAAGAGCACTGGGATTATCCAAGGATGCATTTTTTTAATGTCTGTCTTTTCTCTGCTGTTTCATCCTGGACCACACTGGATGCAAGTCATTTTCTTTTTCTCAAATTTCTTATTGCAATTAACAACACTTCCCCCATGTACTATTATTGGCACCGTATATAATAGTATCAAAGCAGTTCGATAAAACAGCATCCCATCAGGAACAGGCAGAGCCGCGATTTAAAATGCTACTTTTAGAATTGCAGTGACACACTTGAGGCGGAATGTGAGAACAGCTAAGCAGCTCCAGGCAAATCGCTCCAATCGTTAGGATCGTGCTGTCTTCCCAGGCTCGCCGTCCTGCCTTCAGAGCCGCCGGGTGCCCTGGAGAATATGGGGAATATAGTCCAATACATCTGGGGCACATCAGGGTGGGGAAAGCCGCCTTAAGATCTACTTTTATCTTTAGGTTTTTAAGGGGGAGGATGGGAGAGGGGGAAAAAGTAGAAGCGGCCGGTCTATCTATCGGGGCTAGAGAAAGCGAAAGAGCGGCGAAGCCCCTGCCAAACCAAACTTAGATCCCGCCCTTTGCCAGCGCACGATGAAACTGTGCAAACTCCAGGCACAACTCATCCCTCGCCGACGGGGAGTGGTTAAGAATTGGCCAACGCGGCGCCTGCGGTATTTCGCCAGCGGAGAAGGCACTAACTCAAAGAGTCAGGCAACGCTCCCTGCAAAATGTTTAGGAACCTCGGCACTGGCTTCGTCCTTAAGGAAGCGCAAAACGCACTCCAGGTCAGAGGAGCTGCAAGATCC
>JANHFT010006837.1:0-19091 GCA_032467955.1 Pseudoxenodon macrops | reverse complement strand
CATATGCAAAACATCAAATGTGTAGCTGCCCAGTTTACATTGTTATAAATAGGAGGAGGATAACACCATCTGACTGAGAATGCTCAAGACAACACGTGTATAAGTTTTTCTGCTTTGCATGTGTTTGTGTGTGCAGTGGCCATTTTAAATTTTGAACAATCTTCCATTCTCCTTGAATGCCACCTGTTCCAGAATTGCATCTGGAAAGCGATGGATGGGCCTGGTCAAAGCTGTTCACAGGAATGGCTTGAGCAAAAGAGGCTCCATGAGGAAGAGAAGAGGCAAGGTGGAATGGTCTTTCAAAAGTGGCAGCAGCAGCTTTTTTCTTTCAGGAAGTGTCATGCCACTCTTGATGATTGTATAAAGCATTGCCAGCACTCCCTGTCTCCACTTGGGGGCAAGGAAGCAAGCACAGAGCACAGGCTCTGTAAAATAGCCAACAGAGGACTTTTGTTTTCCTAGGACTCAGCCTTTGTTTTCTGTTGGAGTGGGAAGCTTCTAGCTTGTAAATGTCAGCATGAGGATTTAATATAAAAGTCAGTCAGTGTAAGAGATGCTTTGGCAGACGTAATGCTGAATGATTTTGAAACATTTACAGTACTGTATGGCTATGTCAAACCAATAAATGAAAGCTATATACTAGTTCAAAAGATACTATGATTCAATAAGGATTCGGAAGTTAATCCACACAGGCTTTCCAGCTTCATTTTCTGAAAAAAAGAAGAATGTATATATGTTCATGCCTAGATAAAAAAAAGCAGCAATTCACTGTATGTCTGCATATAAAATATTGTAACATTTTTGAATGGCTTCACTGATTATTATACAATGTACATTTTATTGATGTGCCTATTTACAGGGGCGGAATGGCTCGGTGGTTAAAGACGCTCTGCTTGTCAACTGGAGCTGACAGCCCAGATTCGAGACCTGAGCTCCACACAATGGGGTGAGCACCCATTACTTGCCCCTGCTCCTGCCCCTCTAGCAGTTCGAAAGCATGGCAAATGGAAGTAGATTAATAGGTACCACTTTGGTGAGAAGGAAACAGTGTTCCATGCACCTTTGGCTATAGCCATGCTGGCCACATGACCAGGGAATTATCTTTGGACAATGCTGGCTCCCTCGGCCAAGAAACGAAAATGAGTACTGTGCCCTGGAGTCAGACACAACTGGACAAAGAAACCTTTTATCTTTACTATGCTTCTGTTCTGATTATACCAGATAATTTGTTTCTTTCCTGATACTTTTTCCATAGCTTTATCTAGTAAATTGGCTGCATTGTTATTTTACCGCTTTTCACTATACACCATTCAGTATTCTTGCATCTTAAAGTGATGGGAGAGTTCTGAACAAGCCAGATTCTCTTTGGAGGAAGAAAAAATTCATTTGTGCCAACTGCACATAGTGTACAGTTTTAACAAGTATGTCTTTTTCAAAGCACATATGGACAAATAAATTAGAAAGAATGACTTGAAGTAAACAGAATCTGAAATCCATAATGTGCTAGTTCGTCAACTTCATCTGTTTTAAAGCTTTTGAATATGATGTGCTTTGCTGCTCTAGGATCATTCCCCTTCTCCCCATCACTTCTCCCTTCCCTCCTTAAGCATGCTGGTACACAAGCAATATCTTCCCTTCCATTCATTTCCCTCATCCTAGGGCTACAGTACTTGTCATCTGTAGCTCTCAGAGTGAGCTGATAATTTTTTGTGCATACATTCTCTCCTTAACACAATGGTTAGTGAAACTCATCCAAATCTATTTTTTTCCAAACAAACCAATAATTCAGTGTATGTCAATTAAGCTTTTAAAAACTCCCATAAAATGGGTTCATATCTGATATCGAAGGAAAAGAATAAGATCTTTAAAATTGATCAAGCTCTGGTTTCTTGGCAGCAAATCATTTCAAATCCTTTCAGCTTATTTAGTACTTTGGAAAAACAAACTGGATTAGAACCCATAATAATGCTATGGGGCTTCTTTCATTTAAATATATAAAACATAGTTTCTACTAGCTTAACTGTTAGTGACAATGAAGTCTAGGGAAGCAATATTTAAGGAATAGAATTGTATTGTATCCTGATGAAATATTTCTTTGGGTAACCCTACTCCTAAAATATGTAGAAAAGAAAAGGAACTACTTATACACATCTCCTAATAGGTTAAGAGGTATCAGAGGATACCAAGTCATATATTTCTATGTCCAAAATTTCCTTTGGTGTCAAAGAAATGACTGGACTAAATGTAATTGAATTCCATAATAGCAGTGACACTCACTGAGATATGTGGGTGTAGATTGTGAAGGGATGCAAACTTAGCATTGACATTTTTGTTTTAAACTGTTTTCCCCCATAAGAACTACCGGTAGGTGGCAATTTCCAGCACTGTTGACAATTTATTATATTGGATTGGTGGTATAGGAGTTGGAATCTAAAACATTCCCAGCCATAGTGCAGAAGTATGTTACAGCATATAAATTCAGCATACGTCCTATTGAACTGGATTATATTTGTTTCATAATTCTTACTTTATGGGCTAGCATTGTAAGTATTCTGTTTAAATATTTGAACATTTACTTTTCTTTCCAGACAGGTAGCCTAGTTATTTGCAGCAAAACTCTGCAAGGAAACCTTAAATACCGCTTTACAATAGTCCGGATCTGTACTTCATTTGCTTCTGATGTCAGAGTTTATAATCCATCACTATCTTTCTATAGTGTGCATATTTGTAACACATAATTGTATTCCTTGCCTGTGCTGAAATGGCTGAAGGCTACAAAAAGTAATGTCAAATGACATGTTTTGTTAGTTCTGAAGATGCCACAATAACCTTATTGCATTTTTTAGCTCACTCTGCTTCCTGACCCAGCACCATCAAAGACCCGTTTTATTCCAAGCATGCCAACATTATTCTATGAAAATGACACTTTCTGATCTAGAAATTAGACCAATGTATTATATTGAATGTCCAGGGCAATGCATGAAATGTACTGTTTTGGCATTTATTATCTTCTCTTTCTTCCTTCCTTTGGATACACTTCTTAGCAATGCTGAGAAATGTAATTCTGTAACTTCTGGAAGGCCTCAAGTTGCCTGCTCATATCCTAATCCTTGTCAAATACAAATCTCATCAGCTGGTTCCAAACATGTTTTTCCTGTTTCTCGCTCATGGAGAGTATTGTTGTTACCTTGTGTCTCACTTCCTGCACACCTTCAAAGACCAAGAAAAAACAACAAAGTTTTTAGCTGAGACACTAAAACTAGCTTAGCGGAACTCACCTCTTAGTAGGTATATGTAAAAATCTGTTGCACAGATAGTTTGGAAAGTCACAGGCAAAGATATAGGGAAATGTGACAATCAACATGGACATTTATGTACTCATGTATAAGTAAAAACTAAAAGGTTTTTGAAGCTATGGGGACTACCGACCCACAGAAAAAGACTCACATACAATTATTGAAAACATTTCCTCAACTTGAACTCAGAATGAACTCTGGCCAACTGCAACTATTGATGAACCTAAATGAACCTAAAACAACCTAAATTGCCTAAGCAAAACCTGTGCCTGAATTCTATTGAATTTGTTCCAAAGTGCTTGTATAAGATTTACACTGCAATTATATATTAGGGTTACTGTTGTATAAAACTGAATGCTGATGACACCTAGTGCTTGAAGTCTAGAAATGTCTAGAATATTTAAATAGAGATGTAGATGGTAGAATAATATAAGAATAGGTGACAATAAAGAAAGGAAGAGTGTTTATGGCAAGTACCTTAACCATCAATCTTGTTCCTTTTTTGTCTCTATAAAGATGCCTTTTGTTATTTTTTATGGTGCTATAAATTGTAACCTATTTATCTGTGTATCACAATTATTCTGTACTGCTGTACTATAAAGTGACTTTTCAGCATCAAAGCAATAAAACAGCAATAAATAAAACAATTACGCTCTCTAACAACACTCATAGGCACGTAACCTTAATATTGACAATTACAACTCCAAGATTCTTTGTACCATTCATTTTCTTGCACTTTTTTTTTCTTTAGAGTGAAAACTGTTCAGTTTGGATAGATGGACAAGGTGATGTCACAGAAGGCAGACCAATTAGCCCTGGCCTCATTTAGATTCTATCTGGAGATCCAGAATTACTTTCTGTTCTATACTACAGAACATAGAACTGGATGGAAAGTAAGTAAAAGCCTAAAATGACTTCGTCTGAAGTGATAGATTTGAAAAGGGGAACTAAAAGGGGGTTGGAAGAGAATCTATAGCCATATCACTGCAATTAGTGTGCAGCTACTTCTCCTTTGTAGCATCATCATTGTTGATTTGCCTCAAGTCAGCTTCCCTTCCTCATTTTAATAGTGGGAAACTATAATGTGCCTTCTGTAATATAGCATATTAGTGGAAGCAACCCAAGGCTGGCTTTAAATGCACTACTTTTCTCTCTTATCTTACCCCCAAACTTTCCATGCAGGCAATATGGAGCATGTGAGGGTGGTTTCAAAAGATGTACCGGTATTGATGTTGGCAAACTTCTAGCTTTGATTGGTTCTCCCATTTTCTTGATGGGACCACCCATCCTAAACTCTTCCCCTACTGCTCAATCTTCTTTTGGCTCTGAGAGGACTGGAATCTTGGCTTTTACACCCTTATTTTAATTGATCAGTCAGCCAATCCGTCGGTAAACCTAGATTGCAAAACCTTGAAATTGGCTTAATGCATATAATTGTTTAAGTGTAATTGAAAGGATTCATTCCTTGTGTTTCTGTAACCTGCCTGGAAGATTATTGCTCTCAGGGGCCTGGTTCATCACTTCCTCTCTTTGTGTAATGTTCTTGGAGTAGTTTATAACTTCCATACCAATCCCCTCAGCCAAATCCCTTTCTCAAACTTAACCAGCAACTGCCTCTAGATGGCAGCTAAAAGATACAAGATCTCTACTTTGGCTATTACACATGCTCAGTCCATCCACCAATCAACCAAGTTTCAAAAAACAACAAAAGGTTCAATTGGACAACTGCATGACAAGAAGGCATATGAAAAAAAGAAATTCCATGGATTACCTGAAGATTTGTGCATGCAAATTGGAGGAAATTTTCCATGTGTTAGATGATCTTGGTGGGACTAGAATTTCAGCTGAGTAAATGACAAATCCCAGCCCTTATAATTTTGCATGTTGAAACTATATGAACAGCAACGCAACACAGACTGAGTTTTTATTTCAATCACACCTCACAAATCCTCTCCATATGATATTTTTGTATTCCTCATCAGTCTGATCTCATTCTGAGCTTTCCCATAGTCACTTCCTATATCAGTTTAGTTTTTGAAAATCATTGAACGGCAACTCTTAAGTGGAATGCATTACAATGTTATACTCCGAATGTAATTTAGGGCACTTCTCCATAGCCACTGATTTTTATTTCTCAAACTCTTAGAAACATTTCTAGTTTTGGGTGAATGTCCTCACTACTGCCAGGTTTGCAGACGTAATTATCTTTCTGTGAGATGATTTATACTCTGGTTAACTGATGGGAAAGAGGACAGGATAACAGGCATCCAGTTGGCACCTTGCCCTCTGTCCTCATTGGCACACTCTGCCTCTTTTTCACTGGGTGCATGAAAATGTTTCTTCAGTTTAGAAAGCAGAGAAAAATGTGAACAAATTGCTACGGTACTTGGTCTTCAGCCGGGAGACAGGACAGGGCAAGAGCTATTCTTGAAGCTCCAATGTTTTTGCCGCAGAATGTTCTCCTGCCTTGCAGCTGAATCAAAAGCTCTGCTGCCAAAGACCTGCTGAAATCCTATGATTCTTTGAGAAGGTTGGGGAGTCCTGCTGGCCCTGGATCTGCCCACAAGCCTCATACAAAGTAGTCTCAAGACAGGCACAATTACATGGAGACCAACTAAATCTTAGGAACAGTATTTCTAGCCACATCAACTCCTTGAGTACCTGGATGGAATTCTGGATTCAGGAGATTCCCTCGATTTGTTCCATCAGAAGCAACATCCGTGTTCTGATACTTTTTCTCTTCACTCACAGCTGCACACAAAATGCAGTTGTGGGGTTTATGCTCATGTTCTTAGCAAAGAAGGTATTCTAGCATAGTTGTTCTTAATGTGTTACCAAAAAGCAATTTCATGTGGAAAAAATAGCATGGTTTTGGTAGCAGGGAGGACATCCACTGTAATTTCTGTCCTAGTTTTGCAAATGAAATGGCAGCCTTCACAGCAATGAACTTAACAATGGCTACATAATCAGTTGGCCCCTACCCAATCAGCATACTTTTCAAAAGTTTTGAAGCCATAGAATATTTATTTGTTAATTATGCCATATGAGATTTTATCTGCTAGCCTGTAGATTTCCCATCTTGCTCATTTGTTTTAAAGAGAGATTCTGTAAAGGATGTAATTTGTCAAGTGAGGGGAGATCAGTTGGTGATCTTCAGAAAAGCCAGTTAATTGGGACTCTGCACTCACCATATCTTCTGCTTCAAACCAGAGGAGCCTTGCTTTACAGATTATACCCATCTTTTAGGGAATGGAGTAGTGTTTCCAGTCTGAGTTCGTTGTTCTGCAAATTTTGCATATGACTTTTTCCTTTAACTTAATTCTACTGAATAGAAGCATCTGCTCTGGAAAGAAATATAGTTGATGTTTATTAAAAGGCTGTCCATAGAGAACAGAGCAAATAAATCATCCTTAAAACCATATTAATATATTTTCCATCCAACCAACAGTTAGGAAGAAAGTATATTGATATTAACTGTGTTGTTGCTGTACTCTGTCTTTATTGCTCTTCAGGAAGACTAAGCAGGGTGTTGCCCTCACATGATTTAATAGTTTCAAGGCAATTCCTGGTGGATCCCCTGTCACCCTGTCTCCTCCCATCTAGCAGCACCCACCAGCAAGAAAATCAGCAACCAGTTGTTCCACTAAACACATAGTTGGTGCTTTGAAGCTACAACCCTTAATGTTTCTTATTTATTTGCCTTTAATTTTGATTTGTTTAGACTTTTAATGTTTATTATAATAGGATAATTTATCACTATTACCCAGGAGGTTGACAGTTCTGGGAAACAGATTATCTCTGGGAGATCAATAACTTATACAGCAAATTCATTGTTTCAACTCTGTTCTATATATTTGTATGTATGTGCTTCATATATTTGCTCTAAATTATAACTTTTGCAGAGAATACACACATATATAATCTATTACATTGAATAACAAGATTCTGACAATCAGTCAATCTCTTGAAAGTTCAACATTCCAATATATAAAGAGAAAAATGCCATTACTTGCCCTGAATTGAGTCTCTCTTGTCCCTGAAGAAACCATAGAAAGGCAGTGCCCATGAAACAGATGGGGAGGGCCATTTTCCCAGCACATTTGTTGTGCCAGAAGATCACTATCCATGAATATGTCATTCACAAATTCATCCCTAAGGCACTTTAGATTGTCTGCATGGAATGTATGGTGTTGGAAGAAGAAGTAAAACCTCAGTTCCAAGCTGGAATCACCAAAATGACTCTAGATTTTGTCAGCAGTTGGCTTATGCAAGTGGGGATTGAATAGAGACAATGTCATGAGAACAAACAAAGGCTGGTTTAGTTGGACTGATAGGGGAATTGATAGGGAACTGCATATGGTCTCAACAAATACAGTAGGTGTTACCAGTGTGTGAGGAGAACCATTTGAATGAGATTATTGGCAGATGGGAGGAAGGGCATTTAGCTGTCTTTTTGCTAGCTGATGCTCAATGAATTTCTCTCAGGCTGCATTTTCATGCAGTTGCTGGGAAGGAAAAAGAAATAGTAAATAATAGTTTTGTGTGATTTTAGAAGAAGCACATTAGACAGCAGAATAAGGTCTGATATTAAACAATATCTCTCAACAGCCATCTTCCTCTTTTGGGGCCACTGTTGGACCAGCAACACTTTCGTTATCTTCACAAAAACCTGTTGTGAAACCAAAAGCCTTGTGACAAGATGGCAGATAGTTCTGAGCTGCTGCATACCATCACAGCATTCATTTTATTTGCATCTATGCCTAATTATGTCTCATTAATGTTTTGACATCTAATGACAGAAGAGAAGAATGTAGACTCTGGAAGTTAGTTTCATGATTTACAAGTTGGTAACCTGCTTATTCTTTCACCACTATTTTAAACTGAATCCTTTCTATACTTAGAATTGGAAACTCCTGACTGAGAATTTTAGTTGGGTCTCAAACATTTAATTGAGAACAGTTACTTCAAAATTCCAAAATTGTGCACTGCACCAATAAAATGTGGGATAGTATGTGGATGGCAAGTTCTGAAAGGAAGGAAGGAAGGAAGGAAGGAAGGAAGGAAGGAAGGAAGGAAGGAAGGAAGGAAGGAAGGAAGGAAGGAAGGAAGAGAGTGTGTAAGCAAGTTAAATTGATGTGATACAGCCACCATAAAACTAAAATTGATTTTCTTCATTCATTTAGGGAAAATGAATTAGATGCCTGGATTATTTACAAGGCATTCTAGGCTTTTAGGAAGATAAACTATAAGCCTGAATGAAGGCTGAATAAGGACACATCAAAATAATTCACACAGTATTCCTCTTGCTTTACCAATGTATCACAGTCAAAGAGAGTCAGGTTCACAAGTTTGCAATTCATTCTTTCTTTCTTGATAACATTTTCATTTGTGACACACAGAGAAATATTATACACAAACACTGAGACTTAGTCAAAAGGTCAAGAAGTAATACTCCATGCAGGAATTGTAATAGTAGGAGCTAGCTTCTTTACCTTTTGGCTAAATGGTGCAAGAGGCGGGTGGCGGGTAAGTGGATGCATAGTTTCAGCAAATTTGAAAAGTGATAATCAATATATTAAATGTATAACTTTGCATACGTTTTGTGATCCGTTTCCAGAAGTTAGGAATGACTAAGTACACTGATTTGGAATGTTTGATTATGTAATTAAATTTCTGATTTGTATGTATTTTCTTAACAATTAAAAGTTGTGTTTTTTTTAAATCCACCTGATATAACATAATACGATTTCTTGATGGAATAACCAAGCAACAGGGGTGTCCTAGCAACAGTGGGCCTAATAGGCACTATGCTGACCTCTAGATTCTGAATTTTAAAAAAGTCATATTCACATTGAATTCAGTGGGACTTAGACCACTGTGTTGCTGTTGTTGTTTTTAAGTGGGCTGTCACATTGAACACTATGGAAAGTCAATTTTGGCCATTTGTTCATTCTCAGTCACAAATATTTTCATCTGAGGGTTTGTTATTCCTTCATAATGGTGTGTATAGCAATTCTCTAATTTCATACTCTGAAAGGGACATGTGCTGCCATTTTGTGGGTGAAAATATTAGTACCTTAATAAGATATTTTAGTATTGCCTATTAGTTAACTATTACATTAGTACACTAACTACTAACCCGTTCTCCAGTTATCGGAGCAAGAGATTCAATTTTTAAAATCTCATTCTCCGCTTTATACTGCAGCTCTTTATAATTCCCTTTGGTGCTGATTTGAAGCTTGGGGGTGGGGGCAAGATGTTAGAAATTGTTGGCATTGCTTTTCTTTTATCCCTCTATCCATTTCAGTTCAACAGAGAGAGGGAAGTTCTGTCTTTCAATTCTTCTCCAGTTCTCCCTGCCGCTCTCCTTGGGTTTTCCCATACCACATCCTCTCCCTTCATGCCCCATTACTGGGAATGGCAGGTTCGATGAAACTGCAGAAGCCTTGGCACAACCATGAGGTTTATTTTACTTTCTTTGCTGGGCAAAACTAGCAGGACATCAGGAGCCATTCTGCCCTCAGCAACTGAGAAAAGTACACGGCGGCTTTTGCTCCTACCCATTTATTCAGCATGCATCATTTTGCTGACATTTGTGAATTGACAAAATTTCCATTTGTCAATTACAAAAGCCCACACTGCTTGGATCCACACATATACTATGACAATGCCTTACACACCCTAGGTCAGTGATGGTTAACCTTTTCAGCACCATGTGCCGAAACTGGAGCACGCACGCATGCACACGCCAGAGCACCAAAACCCGAAGAGAGCAGCTAGTCCAGCATGCATGCACGCAACAGAATCCAGAAGAGCAGCTGGCGATGGTGCGCATGCCCACAGAGAGGGCTCTGTGTGCCACCTGTGGCACAAGTGCCATAGGTTTGCCATCATGGCCCCAAGTTCTTCTCAGTAGATGAAAAACCTATTATTTGAGAAGAAATAAATATTGATGAAACATTCAAAAAGAGGTTGGTGGAAAGGAGACTGTGAAATAGAGAGGCCTATGACTGGTCAGGAAGAGAACCACAAACTAAAAAAGAAAAGACACAGTGGGTATGAATATTGGGTCTAATTATATTCTAATCATGGCCAACTCTGCCATTAGCTAGAATGAAGTAGCTGCCTTAAGTGGAAGATGATGGGATGGACAAGCAGAGGTTACCACTTGTACAGTTGCCTATTCTTCTCTTTCTTAGTCACATCATTAAGGATATAAAAGGGCAGCATTGACAATTGACCTGTTGTATTCTACTTCTGGGATGTGAAATAGAATGGGAATTGGAAGGATTGGAAGCATTTAGGAGCAAAGAGAAGGTTGAAAACTAATCACATGAGTTTTGTAATTCCAAATTTATTATCTACTTCAAAGCCTTTTCATTATTTCTAGTGTGGAAAAAATCAAGCAATTGTAACATCTCCGGAGATATGGATTAAGATTGTGTTTAAGGGTTTCTACCAAAAAAAATCATCTTTTGCTCAGCTCTTTTACTCCATTCACCCAAAACCCTTCTTTAAAACTATCTGGTGTTTTTCCAGATTATTTTACATAAGCTAAACAGAAAATCATCACATCATAGTTCAGATTTGACTAAACCATAATTTGACAAAGTTTGTTCAGAGTAAAAGCAATATTTCATTTCCTACTCTGAATGTCACAATGATGTTACATCATTAATCTGATAATGATATCACAAAGCAAAGCCAAGAGCAAATTGCACTATGTTTTGAAATTAATGTAATTAATTAAATAATAAAACAAATAACATATTTATCAAAATTGAGACAATTGAGAAAGTTTAGAAAAATACTCACCTTTTAAGGTAGAGTTGATCTGGATAATTTATTTTATAGGCAGAATATGCTTTGTGGAAATAGTATTTTATCTCAGCATTTAAACTAGAGTATTTTACTGATCAGAAAATGTGATATTTTACCAGCTAGTGATTTTCAGCAGCAATTATGCTGCACCAGTTACTTAAGAATTGGGCTTCAGAGGCAGGCAAGTTGTTCTTACTGAAGATCTTTAACCTGGTCAAAATATTTTGAAAGGATTACAATTGAAAGGATTCTGCAAAGGATTTTAATTTTGTTACATAATTTTAAAGCATGATTAAAATATCCGAAGTTCAAATTCATTCTTGGACTGATTCTTAAAACTATCACATTTTTTAAAAAATCTCACTCATGAACATTTGCTATTGAAGAAATATGGAATTATGAGCAACGTGAAAAGATAATAACTGGAGAAACTTGTTCATCTTGTCATTTGAGATTTTCAAATCTCAAATGCTTGGTTTTTAACATGCTGGTAGTTGAGAAGACTGTTTCTCTTATCCTGCCCTTCCCATGAATAGCTTTTTGTTAAAGTTTCAAATACAATTCCTAATTGCCTGCAAAAGATACCAACACATTCCAGAGGTTTGGTTACTTTCATTCAGTGTGCAATTTGCTTTAAAAAAGAGACAGGAAAGAATTCTGACACTGACTTAAAATACTTTTATATGTATTTTCTGACACTGACTTACATACTTTTATATGTAAAAGTAAATTACATATAAACAGTAAAACTAGCTTTAAAACTTGGCAGCAAGGAAATACTCATTTAAGGCAGTACTGAAAGGCTTTGCTCACATAATATGCTTCATCCACTCAAGGAAATTTCCTTAAACATAGTTCTCACAATTAAATTACACAATTAAATGAAAAGCCATTATCTTGAAAATGCAGACTCCTCATTGGATTATTCTTTGTGATTTGATTCCAATATGGACTTTTTCCTATTTTGTAATTTGGCTTGAAATGTATTCGGAGGAATAGAATATATATTTCTGGATTGGTTTCAGACTTTTTTGGGCTTAAATTGGTGGTGTCAAATGAGAAGATTCTGTGGAAACACCCTGAAAATCTTAAATAATTCCAAAGTGGGTGATGAAGACAACTGTTGATCTCAGGAAAAAGGAAAGTATGGTCTTTTGCTCCAAGATACATTCTCATGACTTGGCTTGTCCCAGAGATAGCTATTCGGACCAAAAATGTTTTCCAAGGCAATGAATTTACTGTCATCCTCGTTCTAAGGAGAAAAAGACCACATTTATAAAAAACAAGATATTTGTGTTTCCAAATTTTATATATTGAGATAAATCCCTGTCTCCCCACCCTAACATTTAATGATATAAATAACTTCCCAAAACCTAGTTTATTTTCATAACCTCTTGAAAGATCCCAACCATGAGTTTTGCATTATTTGAGATAAGGAGATGCTGTTCTCATATAATAGGTGAGTGAGCAGCTAGTTTTGTTGGAAGATCACTGAGGGTGTTAAACCCTGCAGGATGATCCAGACAGGAAGCACAACTTAGCTGTCAACTCTGAAGCAAACCTGGCTAGTTTCTTGTGCTGCCTTATAGTTGCCACAAAACCTGCGAGAGGGAAGGGAGAGGAGACGTAGATAGCTCAGCTAACAGTCAAAACAAAAAGTTTTCCTATGGGAACCAAGATCATCGTAACAGGTGTCTGGTGAAGGAGGAGAGGATCCTGCCAGCTATATTCATTGGGCATTGGACAATGTGACTGGTGACGCCTGGGAGGGGGGAACTTTACTCTTTTAATTAGGTAAAAACCATGGGAACTTTTAGAGTTGGTTTTCACCGGCTGTGCTCATATGATGTATCCAATAAACATGTTCTTTGAGGAATCTACCTGCCTCAGAGTTCTGCGTTCAATGGGTGCGTTACTCAGAACGCTGACACTAGCTCTGTTTTTATTGTAAGGTTATATTGACAGAAGCTTACTAGACTAGAAGTATTTCTCCTGTCAATTCCTTTACTCTCCAGAAAACTATGGAAGGTCTTTTTAAAAAGTGTTTCCCATGCCCTCCCTCCATCTTTGGGCTGGAATACCTTTTATACAATACTTGTGGCTCTCTCTCCCTCCTGTCTCCCAGGGTCATTCCCAAATACTGTATAGTTACTGAGACAAAGTAATAAAAGTTGGCCTTGTTCTGCTTCTTCTGAGTGCCATCATTCCAAACATTCAAGCAGGCCCTTAATTAATTCCTAAGTACCGGTAGGTGAATTATGACTCCACTGGGCCCTTTTAATATTTATTGTTTATCTTTTATACTCTGCTTTATTGCTCTGGATATTCTGAAACTTACACTGAAATACAAAATACAAGTATTCAAATCTGAATTGGCCACACTTGTTTTTCAGTTGCTACTTCCTTTTTCCAAGTGCAAATTAGATTTCAGGGAAAGATTGAAACCTCACCTGCAAACCAGTATGTTGAATTTTTAAAAAAGCAGAAGAGTATTTCTGGTTAATGCTTTTTGATTTTTTTTTACTCTAACCAGTTCTTTCACTTCTCCAGTCAGGACATCCAGACCTTGGGGCTTTCAGATAAGAACAATTGCATGCTATTACTTGAACTGAAATAAAAGCTGCAGGATTCATAGTGGAATTACGGCAAATACTATTTAGCCTGTTTTGCCTTGGAGCTGAGCCTCTTTGCTGACTTGCTTTTCCTTGGCTGGCTTAAAGCTGCTGTTCTCAAGTACTGGTGAACCTTAGGCCACAAAGCTAAAATCTAACATCCAGCATGCAAGAGATCTAAAGAGGCTCAGAACAAACAATGTCATCTGAGAAATACAATTGCCTTGCACCGGCAGCCGTTGAATCTGTGATGCTCCTTGAATGCTTTACCTTACATGAGATAGACAAATATAAAGAGTTCAGGGTATGGGATTTAGCCACATGCCCCAAGCCTGTCAGCAACTATGTATATAAATGAGTGAGTGTGTGTGAGTGTGTGTGAGTGTGAGTGTGTGAGTGTGTATGTGTATGTATGTATACTTCGCTATATCTCATGCTTAACCTTGCAAATAATATCAAGTGCTTTTAAAGGATGCAACATCATATACTTTGGAGTGCTGTAATTAGCACAGAATACTGACTCCAGTGAGATTCCCCTCTGGTTTTTGTGCATGTAATAATTAAAGTAGCATTTTGCATGTACCTGTTAATTATGGCACAGCCGGCCCAGATTCCCGACACATGAAATCATAGCTAAATAGGTCTGCAATGGTCCTGAGTTCTTTGTCTTCATTCTGCTCTGGAAGAAAATTTCACTTAGTAGTTATGTAATAAATAGAAAGGTTTTCTAACCAAGTATCTCCTTAGGAAAAGCCCTAGGAGTAGCAAAAATATCCACTGCATGTTGGACTCAAAGGCCACATTTGACAAGTCAAGGCTAATGGTTGGAGAATCAGTCAGTCAAGGCAAACAGAGAATGCATTACCCTATGTGCTGTTCAGATTGCCTACCATGCTTTTAAATACTCCAAATTGCCTATTTATGGACAAAAAGGTATCTCTGAACCATTTTATATTTTCTCCATCCAACTGAAATTATAGTTAAATAATACAACATAAAGCACAGGGATGCTCTGATTCCAGTTTGGGTGACTGAAAGTTATATAATATGGCACAGTGATGAAGGCTATTGATATCTATGGATGGATGTATATACTGTACTCAGCCCATACAAATTGGACAGAAATGACTGCTTCAGTTAATCTGCTTTCAATAAACTAAAAGGTAAGAGAAAAGCAGATAGAAATCACTTCTAGAATGAGATTATTTCTTGGTCTCTATAAATTGTACATTTCGTAGTCAAGATATGACACTAAAGCCTAATATAATAATGTTACAATTTGGACTGTGTATGTATGGCCAGAAGATGGAACTATAGAGAAACAAAACAAAGTATCAAGAAACATTTTATGTATAATATGTATGGGGAAAGTCATATAGAATTGGTTTACACTAAAACTGGTAGGTGAATTAGCTGTTAAAACTGAGGAGGAGACTGACTGTAATGTATTTTTTGTTTTTGACTCTTGGAAAGACTGTCTTAACTAAAACTTTGCTTCTCTTTTCCAGCATACTTCAGGGGGGCCTGGTATGACACCGACTAAACTGTAATTGACATATGCAATTAAACACCTTTATTCTCCAGGTACTATTCCTTAATTTCCTCTTTGCTGATTGGTAGGCAATTTCACACAGGAATTATTAGCAATGAATGACCTCTTACAAATTGTTCTGGTACTGTAGGATTGATGGCAGGAGTATGGAGCAGGTCTCGCAAAGAAGCAGCACAACACTCTCTTTGTTATCCCAGACTCCTTTTAACTGTGTAGGAGAAGGAATGGCAGAACCTGAGGGTGGAGTGAAAAGAGGGATCAGTCTAGAATCCCTACATAACCACAAGTGAATGAAGTTCAACACACACACCCTTACTGCCATTGGTCCCTATCTAACCTTAACCAGGTGCTGATCCTTAGTTGAAAAATTCCCATGCATAGGCTTTTAGCAATAAATCAGCTTAATTGAACCTTCACGTGTGGACCTGGTCTTTTGCGCCTGATATTATGTTTCCTTCAAAATACACATACACATAATCTCAAAAGGATTCTGTCTGACTGTAATGGGTGAATAAATGGAGCCTTTATATTTCCCCTGTATTAAGCTATGAAGTCAATGGATTCATCATTTCCTGTTTGTTGCCCTGTTGGCCCAACTTTAGCTGATGCTGTGGTAGCACAGTGCAATTTTAGTCTTTGCCATCCAGGAAGTATCTGTTTAACTTACGCATGCAATATCTATGAAATGCTTGCCCTTTGAACAAATAAGCTCTCCCCTTGATGCTGACATGCAAGGCATTTATCATGCACCTGGTAAGGAGAAGATTCTATCTTTCATTTGTAGTTTTTCTCCTCATCATTTCCATAAGATTTTAAAAATTATTGCCTTAACTACTAGACCAAACTGGCTCTTCTAATCTGGTCTTTATCTATATATTTATATATATATTCAGGAGATAAAGACCAGATTAGAAGAGCCAGTTTGGCTTAGTGGTTAAGGCACCAGGCTAGAAAGTCAGTTAGATGACTTCAGGGCAGTCACTCGCTTCTGCCCCAGTCCACCTCACAGTGTTGTTGTGGGGAAAATAGAAAGAGGAAAATGTGTTGGATATATTCGCCACCTTGAGTTATTTGTAAAAATAATAAATGTGGAATACACACACACACACACTCTGCACAGGTGATTTCAGGTTATAGTAGTAACAGTCATCTTCTAAGATTCTTCACCAAATTATTTTCACTCACAATGTTTTGATCATTAAATCTACAATTGCATGAAGGCAAATGTTGCTGGGCCTCCCCATTCCCAGCCCAATCTTTTAAGCACTATATATCACATGGGTTGTCATGAAAGCTACCCCACTTGATTTAGGGAGAAGATCACTTCATTCTTTATTCAGGCACTTGAAAAAAAATGGCAACCATGATTCCTAGGTGGGGTGACACTCCCTCCAAATATTCCCTACTTTCGGCTGCTGTTTCCTAATGCTTTATGTTACATGATTTAAATATTTCTTCCTGTATAGTGTAATAATCATATTTTCATTTCTAAGCTATTTTTTCAAATCATTACTCAAAAAGATACTGCTTGTTAACTCAGTTCTATAAGCATATCCCATATCTTCCCAAACCACATTTTTCGTTATTGCAAATTTGAGTAATACAAATAAGTGTTGCAAATACGTATTAATACCAGGGCAGCTGATATACCCACAAAAACCGCCGGTTGCCCCTTTTCTACATCAACATTGATTTGAGCATGAAACCTCATAAGAGAATCAGAATTGAATCTGATTGTGAAACTGTGTCTAAGAATTTCAATATAGCATAAGCTTTCTGGATGAAGATGTGAGATTTATCCCAAAATTATGAAGGGTTTCTGAGTTTTAGGGACAGATAAGAGGCTAAATCTTGGTCCGAGATCCTACCTGTGAGTTAATAAACATGATCTGAATACCTTTATACTAATCTTCCCTTATTCCCCCTAAGCTATGTGGAAATAGCTATGTATAAAATCATCTTGCCATATTGTCTTTTTTACTTGCATACAATGGATAGATCACCATGGATGGATTAGCATCAAAATTATTCATAATTTTCTTTTAGGTCAACTGATCTTTTAGACCAGTACTAAACCACTATCAACATCACCCCACCAAGTATCTACCTCTCGGCCAAAACTATGTTTTGCAGGACTTTTGGGTTCTAATGCATGATGGCACAAAACCATCAGTAGGTCAAATGAATTTTCTCCCCATTTAGCCCATGATGCCAGTACCAAGGGCTTGCAATTATGAATAATTTCAATATACCTCTGTGCCAGTGGTCTGGGAAGAGAAATTACTATGTTGAGGCCAAAAAACCCAGCTTTGGGAAGGGCAACCCATGTCTTATGCTTGAACAGGAACTCTATTCTCTCATTGGATGAGCTTTGGAGATTGTCCCACCTGCCAGCTCCTGGGATACCATTCCAGCAGTGTGTTGTCAGAATGAACTCAGTGGGTGCCAAACAGATTTGTCAGCCTTAGAGTTTTGGAAGACAACAAAGGTTTCCAACCATGATTGGCAAAGAAACTCAGAACATCTATTTATTCTGTTTTACTTTTTGTGAGAAGAAGAGACCAGAGGTGGGTTCCTACAGTTTCTATCTGGTTCTATAGAGTAGGTAGTAACTCCACGGTGACGTCACGAAGCTGGTTCTGACGGTGGCTCCGTGGGGCTGCCATCTTGGATTTTGCTTCTGCGCATGCCCAGAAGCTAGTTTTTGACTGCCACATGTGTGCTTGCTCGTGTGCTTTGTGCACGTGCTTGAGGCGCAACCCTGAGCAGTAAGAAGATTCAGAACCCACCTCTGGAAGAGACATATGCTTAGTCCTGGATATGATCGGTTATGACAAGGCATATATGTCCAATAAGTGAACATTGATTCTGTAGGCTCAGAAAGGGCAAGTGCTGATTGACTGATGATATCTAGAAACTTTAGATTCATAAACATATGAACATGCCCATGCTTATAGACATAAAAAAAACACCTGAAAATACTCAAAGCAGATTGGATCAGTCATGGGGACATTTTTAATAGGATTCAAATGGGCTGGGAATTATAAAGGCCATCTGTTTGGAAGAAGCCTTGACTTGGAATTTCTGACCACAGCCACATTTCTATTGACTTGTATCTTTTGCTACACATGTATATTACTAAAACTCTCCAGTCTGTAACCTTTAACTGGGTGAAACAGTACATCACAGGGCAACAGTTTTTCAACCAAATTACCTCAAATGAATTAACTTACAAAAGGCATCCATACTCCAGGACCCATGACTCTCATGGGATTAAAATTTGGCAAATTTGTGGTCACTTCCGTGCTGCTGGGCTGCCAGACTGCTGCTTGGGGATTCAGTAGACCAATCCTGCTCTACCCTGTTGGAGGTCGGGTAGACGTGTCTCACCATTGGCTGCTGAAGGGCAGTCAGATGTAGTCAACCAGCAAGAAGTCAGATGTTGCTCTTGTTCCTGTTGCTTTTTTGCCCTTGATCAATGCATTTTTCTGTTTAGTTAAGGAAATATCTCTGAAGTTATAACCCAACAGATCATGCAAGGGTTGTCTAGTTATAATATAAATAAAGCAATCACTTTGAATACTTTGATATATTTTGCCAAAGAACAAACATGCAAAGACTTAACAAAAGAATAGCAATGTTCCTTGATAGCTGGAAATCTCTTCCTGATGTTTGAATCTTTAGATTTATGAAGTAATCAATCCAGAGGTGGGTTCCTACCGGTTCGGACCTGTTCTACCAAGTAGGTAGTAGGCCGCTGGTGACGTCACAAAGCCGGTTCTGCTCCATGGGCGCCACCATCTTCTTTTT
>JANHFT010006835.1:337654-351232 GCA_032467955.1 Pseudoxenodon macrops | reverse complement strand
TATCTATCTATCTATCTATCTATCTCTATATTGACCAATTTCTTGCAGCTCCTAGACATGTCTAACACTCATTCTGAAAAGTCTTGCATCCTCAGGAACTTGTTTCAATAGGTAAAATTAGGATTTTCAAATCTCCTGGGTACGTTTAGAATTCTGGGTAGATCTTCTAAACCAATTTTTTTTCTTGAACTCTATTTGCACACGTAAATCCTACTGTTACTCATAGAAACTTGAATGTTTTGTCCTGTAAACAAATTTTCAGGTTGGGACAAGGAGCAAAATTCAGACAGATAAAATGGCAATGATTTATGTTATGGTATGGAAGCCTCAGCCTGATACCTAACTTCACATTTTGTGAGCTGCTTTAATTTTTAACCCTGAGCCAGGATCAATTTTCTTTCCTAGTTTTTATACTAACTTCCTTCTGCATGACAGAAAACAGGAATGACATTGTCCATAAATAATAAAACAATTGTATATGTATTTACGTGTAGACTTTGATTTGATTTGATGCTGCCTGACTCTAACTGATTCTTAATTATAAAAGCTCGGGCTTCTTTCTTTTTGTTGTTCTATTTCCTCTCCCACGTATCGGGAATACAATACAGAAATGCTAAAAATCGGCGGTGCAATTTCTCACCCAGTTTCCAGTAAAAAATAATAATAAAGAAATAGTCTTTTATTTGGGACTACATACTTATAATAGGAAACTGAAACAGAATCCTCATACATTTTAAGCCCTGCTCTGTCTCCTGCAGCCATTGGCTACCAGAAAGAATACTTAAAAAAAGTATGGTCCAAGCAAGGCTACAAAATATTCTTCATTCCACATCTAAAGTCACATTGAAAGATTACCACTGAAACAATGAGATGCTGGTCAAAGTTTCAGTATTAATACTGAGACATTTCTCTCAACCCTTCATGGGTTCTCAACTGAAAGAATGATGCAGCCTTTATTTTACAACCCTTTCATATATTATAAAATGCATTCCAGGAATGGCTATGCCATTCTTATCAACTAAATAAGATAGATCAGTAATTTATTTTCTGGAACTGTGACAGGATGGCTAAACTAAAGCTCCAATACTGAAAAGGAGATGCTTGCCCAAGAGTGTCTCTTGAGTTCGAGGCTGAGATAGGATGTAAATTGTGGTTCACACCTACACTGTAGCTCATCATTAAGCTGCTTGACTTTTCTGTTTCTGTGTTTCCTTGGAAGTAATACCCTCGTAAAGTAACTGAGATGTAATCTGGGTCAATACACAACTTCCTTTTCTCATTCATACAATAATGATTTCTCCCCACCTGTAAAAGGATGATCATCGTCAGGAATGTGTAGAAACCTGCAAGAGCTGGAGCAAGGTAGTTGCCATTTATGTCTGGGATGATAAATAAGGGGTGGATGAGAAAACTTCCATTCCAAATACTTTGACCTGCATTCAGATACAAAATATTTGAGATAATCAACTCAGCAGAGCATATACAGGGAATTGTGAAGAGGGAGGCAAGCATATGATAATAAAATATAACAGGATTGTATTCAACTATGCTGTTACACGGAGGGAGCAGCATTTGGTAGCTGTTATGAATTTCCCTCCTTTTTTTCCTGTCCCTCCTCATTAACTCTCCCCCGCTCTCAACCACTCTCAATTCAGAGCAGGACCTTCTGCAGGAAGGATCTAATGAGATGCACAGAAAAGGAAAGAAATATCCTTTTGCATGAACAGAAATTCACTGGTGTAATGTGGTTTGTAATCGACAAGGAATTGGTTCATTATTCTGTAATAATTCAATGTGGAAAGACCCCCCCTGTTTTGTTGCATCCCTCTTGGGCTATTTGCTCCATAACTGTAAGCAGTAAGAGCTAATTCCACTTCAAGCATTTGGATGTGGCACTAGTTTATAAGCCATTATCTAATGAATAGTTAAAAAACAAACTGTGCTGTTCTTAAGTATACAAAATTGGATTTTGTATGAAATGAAACAGGAGATTATTAATAGATATCAGCATCCAACTTTTTCATTAGAACAAGTTTCCATTTAAATGAAATACAATCAGAATGCATTTACCGTAAGTGCAACATTAAAGCCTCAGGGAAAGAACACTGAAAAGCAAAAACATAAAAAGAAAAATAATTTTCTACCCATCTCCTTATAATGAAATGTATGTCAAGAAGAAATACTTGCAGGGCACTCATGGGAAGTGTGAGGAAATAGATCAAGACATATTCCCCAGTTTTAAGGCTTACAAAGATTAAGACTAAACCTGTTTGCAATTCGCTTTTCCATCTTTGATCTATTTTTTTTCCTCCCTGAAAAAAGAAGCCATATTGCATTCCCATTCTATACAACTGATGCAGTTGCGGTCCCAGATTAAGCCAAGACTATAACTTGAAGCTCCCATTGTGTTAAAAATGAAATGAAAAGAAAAAGAAAATTGAACTTCTGCTTAGTTAGGGATCTTCATTTCTAGATAGTTCAGCTCTTTTTGTCTGGCTAATTCAACAGATTACAGGCATGTCATGCCACTTTCCTCAAAGGCTCTCACTGCACAAAAGAAATTAAATGCTAAATCTTCCAGTGGAGCGTTTTGCAACTCACTTGCAGACTGACACTTAGAAATTGGGACACAATTATAGGAACATTTGCTTCTTCTGCCAAATATTTATTTGTAGAGTCTTTGTGGACTTGTTTTCATTAGAATTTGACATCCTTGCAAATCCTGGTCACATTAGGACACAATCTCTGCAATTGCTAAGAGAGAAGTCTTTTCTTTTGCTTCTTATTGAAAGTGATTGGTACCATCTAGGGAATTTACAACAATGAATTATTAATTTTAGCAGTGAACTTTTTCCTCTACATCCAAATTTCTATCCATATTGAATGGGCTTTAGTGCAGTTGTTTTCAAAGTGTTTCTCATAAGCTTATTATGGGCTCCACAGTGAAAAGACTAGAAATGGCAGGCAAAAAAAAAAAAAAATCTTCAAGGCCATTATGACTCTTGTAATTTGCAGCCAGAGTCCTACTCTCAGTGCACAATAGAAAGGAAAAGAAGGAAAGGAGTCCATGCACATTTTGTTCTGTTAGTTATTGTTGACTATAAGGGAAGGTGCTCATTTCTGTTTCAAAGCCATGAGGCAGTGCTGTCCAACGACATTTCTGCGGTCATGTGGCCAGCATTACATCGTGGAGCACTGTTTCCTCTACACCGATGTGGTACCTTTTTATCAATTCACATTTGCATCCTTTTGAAATGCTAGGTGGGTGGAAACTAGTGAAAGAGGGAGCTCATGCAATGCTCAGGTCTTAAACACAGGCTTTCTGCTTTGCAGCCGACAAGCTCAGTATTTTAACTGCTGAGCCATTGTGCCATCTGAGTCATTTCCACCCATTTCACAATAAAAAGAGTGACAGAAAAAATAGAAAGAAAAATAGCAAAGCTCAAAAGGCCTAGGGCTGCATACAACGTGAGCGCACATACACACCAAGACTATCCCACAGAATAAATGTAAACATTAAGCAACATTCTAATATGGGCATAGAAATTTTCAATTGGACAAAACAATTTGAAAAGTTTGAAAACCTTTATGATCTCAAGAAAAATTATGTTTTTCAAAAGTATTAAAGCAAAGTAATTATCCCATTATTCCAAAAGATCACGTATTAAAATCCGTTCATTATTGGGGGTAAAATGGTGGTTGGGTTTATATGTCATTGTGAAATCACTTTTTCTTTAGATAGCATATTGGATAGGCCAAACGCTGATCACGTACATCCTATTAATACTTAAATGATGGTTTGCAAAGCACAATAGATGGCTTTAACATTATTTGTATTGTTAAAAAATAAGCAACCACATTAGACTGATCAACATATGTAAATACAGACTTAGATCATTTTAAATGATATCTCTATGACTCTAAATCAGAGTTAGAAGAAAAATGCATCTTCCTTCAATAGCAAATACTCTTTTTAACAACAGATATTCTATGATTAACAAAATGTCTTCCCTAAAATATCCATGAACTAAGGAAGGGGCTTTTGAACTTTTTGAGGTTGGAGAAACTGCTCTAGTGTTAGAAAATTGGCTGCATTCGAGTAAACTTTTTTTCCTCTTAGTCTCTCACAGGACCCCATCTAGTTCTCATGGAATCCCAGGGTTCTAAAGAATACAATTTGAACATCTGAGTTATGCATTCTTTAGATTTTTTTCTCTTTTCCTATAAAAACTGTTCCATCTTTCTTCTCTCTTTTTCTTATCGCAAAACATTTTAAAAAAAAGGTTTTTAAAATGAGGAATTTTCTAAAGGTTTATAGCACATGGAGGCACAGTGGCGGTGAGCTGAGTTGTAAACTGAAGAAGCTTCTTGCATAAGAAGCGAAATGTCTTCAAAGAAAACCAGAAAGTCCAGTTGCCTCTTGAAAAAACACCTTTGGGATAGGAGAGTGGGCTTCCTCATTTTCAGATATACAGGTTCAGCTGGACTGGCAATAAATCTTTATTCATTTTTAATGTTAAAGATATACCTGTAATGTCCAGTAGAAATAACAGAATAACAGAGTTGGAAGGGAGCTTGTAGGTCATCTAGTCCAATCCCCTGCTCAAGCAATAGACCCTATACCATTTCTGACAAGCGGCTGTCCAGTCTCTTCTTGAAAGCCTCCAGTGATGAAGCACCCAAATCACCTTACTGAACAAGAGGAAGAGCTGCAATCAAGCCAATGGTCAGATTAAAAAAAAAAATCTGAATCTGGGGCCAAAATATAATTTGAGTAAGCACTTTAGACATGACCCTCCCTAGTTTTCATGAAGATATAAGGGAGGGGAGGGAAGGTGTATTCAGATCGCATTATTGTAACCTTATTATAAAGTAGTTAGCGGTCACACCATTAATGTCTTAGTCTGGTCTTTCTTGGGATGCTGATCGTATCAGATCATAATAGAGTTAATATCACTGGCTGCTATTGATTGCCACTGCTCAGGTTCTTTCTACATATGCTACACGTCAGCCTCTCTTCCCTCTGTAAAAGGGCAGCATTGATCTCATCTTTAGAAAAGTCCATCCAAGTGCACCATATTACAAGAAGACTTTCACAAATAGTAGACTAGGTATTTACCACTGTTCCATACCTAATGCTCCAATGAGACACATGACGAAGAGCAGTCCCACACAGAAGAATATATCCATGTTCATCTGTTGTTCTATCTTGCTGCGTTTATAACGAGGACCTCTGTTATTCAATATAGCTTTGGTTTCATGGCCTTCCAGATGTGCACATGCATAAAGATAAAATTATTTTATGAATATAAAGAACTCAAGGATTACAAGAAACCAGATTTTAGATATCTCTAGCCATGCAAACATACATTTTCATGGTATTTTTTAGAATACATGTTTAAAGGATAGGCATGTGCAAGAACATGATTTCCAGAGATGTTGAGTGTCTCGCAATTTGAAAGGTTTTGGAAAGAATTGTATCTCACAGAGAATCTATTAATATCTTCTCTGGCAGAAGCTCAGAGAAGCAAAGAAAAGTCTCTAAAACTAAAATTCCTGCTCAAATTAAGACATAAATCCTGGAGAGAAAAATGAGGTTCACAGGTGTGTTGCAAAGGACATACTTTGACATCAAAAGATCCTTGATTCAACCTGTAGGCATATCATTCTTGGGCGCATCAAAGGAAGAAATCTTAAAGTGAGGGATGGAGAGATTCAGAGAAATGGTCCAAAGAAGGAGAGAAGAAACGTTCACATTGTGCTGTGCATGACTAAAGGCCAAAATAGATTAAAAAAATATCAATGTGACAAAGAATAATGGGTTCATGGAAGAGATTACAGATGGATTATACCGAAAAGATTACCAAATCCAAAAATCCAAAAATGAGCATATTTATCTTTTTATGTTGGATTCAAGCATTTCCTATTTGGAATAATAAGGCTGAGATTGGTACAAACACTTCCTCATCTATCTATAAATGTAATTTGAACTGCATTCTTGGCCACAGACTTCCAATGGTAGACTGACATTGCAGAAAGCCAAGAAGATTGCATCAATATATCCCGAATTCCTAAAAATCTTGGATTTGTCAGAAATAAATAATGGTGAAACTGGGAAAGTTTTTAAATCTGGAACTGAGAGGAACAGCTGCCAGATAGCACAGATAATTAGATGAAGCTGTAGTTTGATAGGGCTATTATGTTCTTATTGCTGCTCATCAACCTGGATTTAGAAAGCTGAAAAGCTTTTTAAAAATATCTTGAAAATAAGTACATAAATAGTTTGGATTTTTTCTTTACGAGAAAAAAGGAGGAGGACCACGATTGGACTTTATAAAATTGTCCACAATGTGGAGAGAATGAATAGAGAACTATTTTAAACTGAACTTTAACAAAGTTTTATTGCAGATTATTTAATAATTACATGTTTAAGGAAAGTTAAACATTAATTTCTTTGAGGTTTCTTAATAGAGCAGATGGCTGTAACGGATGTATTATTTACTTCTGCTGAATGTCATTTATTATTTTAAGGCAGATATGTGTTAATAAATGGGCACTTTCTAAATTTGGTTAATGAAATTAAAAATAAATGTCTTCTAAATCGTATGAATAAATAAAGCCTCTCCCAAATATAAGAAGAAAATGCTAGCTAATAATTGCTATACTATTTTACAATGGTCACTCCTTACATCATTTTTAACAAGACTGGAACAGAGCTCAACAATACAGTCATGGCTCTATTATGGAATCTCACATAAGAAGACTGGAGCCAAGAAATCAAAACAATACTTTTAAAAATGTCTCTCCTTTCATAAAACTATAATCTTTGGTGATCTTTCTCCCAAGAGCTTTTCTGAGTAGTACTGAAATCCTTAAATTCCAGATGATTATCGTTTTCTGAGCTCGTGCAAGAATGTAAAAAGAAAATCTGTGAGATTCTGGCCATTAAAAAAAAGTTATATAACTTTGATTTTTTTCAAAATAAATTCTGAAATTGCCATCTGGGGATGTTTCTTGGGGCTTCAGGGGCTGTGCTGACAAATCCTGGATTAATTCACTATGTGTTGGACAGCAATATTAATGGAAATTAACCATAAGCATTCAAATGAGTTTTCACATTCTGAAATAATTGGCTTAATAGAAATTGGCAATTGTTGCTCCATCATGTTCTGCTTGTGACTTTCTCAGCACCATCTGGCTGGCTGCAATGGAAATCAGAGCGATTAGTTTAATGGATTTTTGATTTGATCTACAAATCAATTCATAAATTCTGTCTCTGAACCCAGTCCAGAGGCAACAGACATTATAGTCAATGGAGATGACTTCCTGAAATGAGAGTTCCTATAGAGTTCCCTGAAGTGTGATAATCAGAGAAATGTATTTGATATCTAGGTTAATTCATGGACTATTACAGGAATGGAAACAGGACTGATGACGGTTGCTGTAACTATTTATTGTTGCACATTTTATTTTGTGAAAGCTCTGGTATATTGAGACCATATTATATGTTCCATCTCACTTCCATGAAGACAGCGAAGTTTTATTTTAGTGTCTTAAAAGAGTGTAGGGATGTGGGATGCTTCTAGATACTATTTTCCTCTGCCTTTTGGACTGATTGAGCCTGAATCCATTGTTCAATGCTTTCTGCAAACCAGCTCTGGGGCATATCAGCAGACCTGTATTCCTTGTCCCATTTGGAAAGTTCATTTGCATTTTCTGTCCCTTGTTTGAGAGACATATAGGTCCTGTTTTCCAGCGAATCATTCTGTGTTTGTTGACATGTGTTTCCCCCTTTGGTTTCCATGTCTCCAAGCTTTTGATTCCTTGCTAGCACTTTCTTTAGCCTAGCAAGGAGAAAAGTGCTCAAGTGCAATTTTGTTTGCATGTGGTTCTCATGGGGGTTTGTTGCCTTGCAGCACTCAGGATTTGCTGGGATAACACACCACGCATTATACTAAAATGCCACTTTCGCAAGATTTACAATGATTCACAGGCTCTACCATGGTGATCTGATTCCACCTGAACACGAGCTATTTAAAAGCTTCTCTGCATTAATAGTTTCAATAGTCAGTCTTTCCTTGCAACGGCTTTAATAGCAGGCAATTGGAAAACAATACCTCGCAATACAGTCAGCGGCTGTACAAAAATATAGAAGAACAAGTGTGTGAGCTGTGTGCCAGCATCTATGTGCGTGTGTGCGAAGAATACTAAGAATGCCATTGTTCCTCTTTCTATGCAGGTAAAGCAACCTAATGGAGTTTTGGGGACAATGCATCCAGCAACTGGCTAGTTTATAAAAAAACGAGTACTTGGCCAGCAATCTTTGTGCATAGCTGTCTACAACTGAAAAGCTACAGTTGTACAAGCAACATCATACTGAATGTGCTTCAGATTACTGATAATGAGAACAATGTGAAGAAATCATAGATTAGGTTTAAAATCTGTTGGGAATTATTTGCAAATGGAAAGGCTGGTGGTTCGAGAAGTCCTTATTCACAATGAATATCAACCGGAGCCAAAAAATGCAGAGTACTTTAATGCCTTAAAACCTAATTAGATGGCAGGCTGATTTCTAAGTAAGTTTGACGGTTTCACAGCTGCCAGAGTGACTTAATGAGAATCTAGTAGTGCGTGTTCTGGGTGAACATAAAGAAAGTCCAATAAGTTAGATCCAGCAGTGAATAATTTTAATGCTGTTTAGTTCTTCCCAAAGTGAATCTGAAGTACCAACAAAACAGCAGGCCAGAAAGAAACACAGAGTAAATTGGAATCTAATGGTTCCCATTTCAAGAGAAGTTGTAACCAAGGAATTTCCTTACACAGGGCCTGGTTATTTAAAGGACCATGTATTTTCTGTGATTTTTGTCTAGCCTGCACAACTAGGTATATTCAGCATGCTCAATGTCCCATGCATTAAGCAGCTCTACCTGATGGGATCTAGGAGGCATGCCTTTTCTGTTGCAACCCCTGCCATCTGGAGCACCATCCCAGATGCATTTCCCCCCATCTGAGTGCTTTCCCCAAGACTTGGGTTAGAGTGTAGATGATGAGTCCTATATATTCTAATATTATTTGGAGCCTTGGTGGTGCAATGGTTAGAATAGAGTTATTGTAGGGTAATTCTGCTGACAGCCAGGAGTTGAATTCAGATCAGCTCAAGGTTGACTCACCTTCCCATCCTCCCAAGATCAGTAAAATGAGGACCTAAATTGTTGGGGGCAATCTGCTGACTTTGTAAACTGTTCACAGAGCACTGCAAAGCACTATGGAGCAGTATATAAGTGCCATTGCGATTGCTAAGTGCTATTTAATAGTTATTTTTATTCTGGCACTTGGGTTTTTAATGGTATTTTTATGGGTTGTTTTTTTTTACTGTAATCTGCTCAGGGTTATTGTAGAGTTGGGTGGCCTTACACATTTCTAATAAATACAATATGAAAACAAAACCGGTATTATCATTGTGATATGAGGTTTCCACTTTTCCTTGCTCATGGGTAATTGTTATTGTGGGAACACCGTTGGCATCAAAGAAAAGAAATTTTGAAAAGCGATTTACTAGGAAAATAAAAGTATTCCCAAGAGGTACTGCTAGGTTTATGCCTGTGTTCTTAAAGTCAAGAGCTGCTAGAGCATTTACATTGACAAGATAAGGATGGAAATTAGTTCCAAATGTCTCTTTCCTGAGTGGTACTGTTATCAGCACAGCAACTGCAACATTTTTATGCAAACTAAAAAAAAGTACATCCTGACATCTCAGTCAGAAGGAAACCAGAATGAAATTTAGGCAGTTCTTGAGGACTCAGGATGGGGATTTTATATTCACAATACAAGGCGAAGACAACTCTTCAGATTGGTTAAGATTGCAATGTCCCCTTTTACCACTCTAAGAATTTGAAGAGTTCCAGAACCTATTATTTTAAAAATCATTCTTGACAATGCATTCTTCTGTCTGTGTAGTATAATGTTCACCTATATTCAGTTACTAATGAAACACACCATAACCCAGGGGTTCTCAAACCTTTTAAACAGGGGTCCAATTCACAGTCCCTCAGACTTTTTGGGGGCCAGACTGGCTGGGTGGGTGTGGCTAGATGGTCATGTGACTGGATGGGCATGGCCAATTTAGCAGTCCATTAAACAATACACACAAATCAAACTTTAATTTGTTATGCTCCTGGGAAAGCAGGTTAGTGAAGGGATATAGCTGCCTTGGTGTGTGTGTGTGTGTGAGGGACTTCTGTTTGTGTGTGCATGTCTCCTCCCTCCCTCTAGGTGGGGCAATGTGGGCGGGGCAGCCTCGTGGTCACATGCGGGCCAGATTAATGGCTTCAGCGGGCCATATTCGGCCTGCGGGCTGTAGTTTGTGGACTCCTGCCATAACCTTTCTTCCCTTTCTATTTTACCCATCTTGATTAAGTGCTGCTTTTAATAGTGATCTTCAGTAAGCATTTCTAAGGTAGTTTACAAAAACAGCACAATCCTCCTGCTCACAACCCTGTGAAGAATGCCCTCAAAGCACACAAGTTGGCTTCTTGTATGTGCTGCATAATGCAGCATTTCTTCTTTCAAACCATAAAGCTGCCCTTCAAGAAGCAAGATATAATTAGCCAAAGTGATGCAGTTAAGTAAGAATAGGTTTCTCAGAATAAACTACGAATGGTAGCACAGGCAGTTTTTGAGTTCTCTAAAATTATTAGTCGGATTAAAAATTATCCAAAATAATGAAGAGTGGGAGCTGGTATGAAAAAAAATATAGTACGGGTAGATTCCTCAATTCGGCATTTTACAGAGAAAGTGCTAGAAGCAAAACAAATTTTACATTGCACAAAAAGTGCCGGGGTGGGTGGATGTTGAAAGAACTTTTTGTGACCCCACAGTATCAATCTGTAGCTGTAGGAAAAACAAATCCAGTAATTACCTGCGTAGATAACAATTCCTATCGCAACCTCTGTATTCCTTATTATGCAACCACGAAGAAGAAGGCTTTCGTTGTCAAGTCCAATTCGTGTGCAATCAGGCTGTTCCCTGCAAAGAAGAAAGATATGTGTTGTTTTCTTCATATCTTTTTTCTTGTTCTCTCAGTGCTAAATAATACACTACTAATGTCGTGACTGTGGGCGATTATGTTTTGAGGCTCACCGATGGTAGAAAGTACTGCAGGGGATCACTGCCATGCTGAGGTTTCAAATCAGTGTTAAAAGGCTGAGAATTTGCATTACAGAAAAGATGATTTCTCTGATGTCTTGTGCTCTAGGCTTCTACAGATCACCATGTAATGTTTTGACGCAACCCATTTTTTAATTTCACACAATACATTCTTTTAATGTAAGTGTTCAAAGATCTCGGAGGCTCTTCCTTGCCTTCTGTTGTACCAAAGTGTCAGCAGTGGAAATGCAATACATTGGGTATATTTGCCAGCAGCATTTAAGGAAAGGATGTCCTTGCCACTGCAGATAAATCTATGTACATGGTGAAATGCTTGCAGGCACTTGATTGGATTCTTCATACTTAATGCTCAAAGGCTGCTTTAAAGCAACCATCTGTCTTTTGTCTGAAAAAAAGCCTCAAATGCTTCAGGTGTTTTTTTCTTCTTCCTATGACCCATCTTTCAAGCTTACTTTTGGAAGGTTCTGAATGTTTATCACAAATTCTGCTTCCTTGTGGTGGAATCTAAGGCAAGAGAAAGACTTTGGAGGGCCAAACAGAACATCGCCACATTTCTGATAAATACCACCTGTTGAAACTATAAGAACCCTGACACTCAGAAACATTGATTTCGCTAGACATTTCTAGGAAAATAATATTCAGGATTGAAGTAAATGAAGTTTTAACAGCAGGAAGGAATGCCATTTTGCTATTATTTTTTGTTGTCTCCTTCTCACAGAGGAGAAGGGGATGATGCCATACAAGTGGGTTGGTCTGATTTCTCTGTAGGGGATCCTTTCCTTTCCTTTCCTTTCCTTTTCCCTTTCCCTTTCCCTTTCCATTTCCCTTTCCTTTTCCTTTCCTGATCTGTCCTTTTCCTGTCCTGTCCTGTCCTGTCCAAGTCAATACCTTCTTTCTTTTATTCTACATCAGAAATTGGTAGAAAACTTCTCTACCAGTGCTTGACCATTTTAATTTTGGATGCTACAGATGACAGCTTGGGAGAGTTTGTGCAAACTACAGGTTGCTTCATCTCTTCTGCCAGTCTTTCTGTTAACTGCTATCTGTACATACTTGCAAAATAATTATGGGAAAGGTTAAGGAATGGGCGATTGGATTTACAGTTCTATGCATTGACTATATGCTTTTGATGTAGGAAATCTCAGCTGTAATTTTCCACTAAAAAAAGGAACAGATAAAGGATCAGCCTCAGACCAAAAGAAAGCCCTCATCAATAATGACATTCAATGAGGCTTGGACCTCTCCCAATTTTAAAATACTTGGCTACAATGCAAATGAAGATCCATAGAAACAAAATAATTACAGCCCATCTTCAGATGATCCTGATACTGGCATGCCATAAGACAGTTTCTAGGAACAGCAATCATGAGACACACCCAGCAGTGTTGATTTGCATTTACCATTGTTGGGAATTGACATTTGTTTGCATATTTAAATGTTCTAGGCTCGGTAATAATAGTTTCATATCACGTGGGCTGTATAAACCCAAAGACTCTTCACGAGTCAGAAGAATTAACTACAGATACCATAGCTAGCAACAAGAATATGTTCTGGATAACTTGCAGTGCTTAAATGGGCACCGTAGAAAAAGGCTGTATTAGTTCACTTTTAGAATATAAAAACATTTAGTGTGCTATGGAATAAGTTATCGGTACACTTTCCACTAGTTTATATATCATGTTGGGAATTGGATGGATTAACCTGATTGGTGAATATATTTTTGGAAAGCTCATGGGCCTTCTTTAGTAATTCCCCCATTGCAAACACAAAGAGCAGACAAGGTTGAATACTCAAGCCTCACTTATCTTTTCCTGATATGGCTGTCAGGAAACAGCCAGAGTGGCACAGATAAAGAATTGCATCCTTTGGAATGAAAATGATAAGACTCTATGGAATCTATGGAAGATGAATATGATTACAACTCTTCATATATTTTTCATTATTAAAGGAAATTGAGGATGGAAATGCTTGAGGCAAATATTTCATTAATTGTCTCCCACATTTGCATTTTTGGAAAGCCTACTGTAAAGAGGACTTTAATCTGAAGAAAGTAGAACTTGCAGAAATATGGTTGACTTGCTTATATAGCGCATCTGTTTGAAATGAAGTCACAAAATAGTATTTTGGTGTAATCTCTGAATCCCTAATTCCGACATAGGATGCACTGCAGAACTCCTGAGCTTATTGAAATTCTTTCTGAAGATGTCAGCTCTTCATCCAATAATAATCACACAAATCCATCTAATTCCATACTTAAACAATGACAATTGCTCCCACTTTATAAGGATACTTTGGTAGAGGATAAAATAAATGTTATTCTCAAAGTGCTAAATCCAAACTCAAAATGGCCAAGTCACCCTCCTGCACTACAGCGGGAGGGGGGGCATTTTTGCCCTCCCCAGGCTCTGGAGG
>JANHFT010006835.1:315354-334708 GCA_032467955.1 Pseudoxenodon macrops | reverse complement strand
GGGAGGCAGAGAACCGGCGGCGAAGTAAGTTAGAACCCACCCCTGGGAGGAGGAGGAGGAGGAGGAGGAGGAGGAATTTGGGGTAGAAGACAGGAAGAAGGTAACCAGTTACAAAATCAACGCTACCATCCCAATGAAAAATACCATTATTAAAAACTTACGAAAGAACAATTACGAAATGGTATAAGGTGCACGGCACTCAGCAGAAAGTGGAGGGGAAGGGAAAAAATTTGGTAGTAACCCTGACGGTATGTATAAGAATGTTCAGAGGGCAACTCACTGCACGAAATCAAACAATAAAAAGAGAAATGCAGGAATGCAAATATACGAAGTACGGAGAGAGCAAAAAAGACCTTAACACTTGACATGATGACAAGGGAAAGTTTTAAAATTATCAGGTGGATCTCTTAGAGCAGTCATGGCGAACCTTTTTGCTGTTGCTTGCCTAAAGCGTGGAGAGCATTGTGGGATCGGTTCTATAGAACCAGACAGAACAGGTAGGAACCTACCTCTGGTCTATTTTTATCAAAATGTCTGATACCCAGGTATCACACTATTCGCGCATTGATATGTATAAATAATATAAAATAAAAAACTTGAAACACACAAAAAGGAAATGGAGAATTTAACCTACAGAGGAACTAAACGAAAAGATCTATTTGCACATTCCAATTTCCCATTTAACGCACCTCGGGAGTTTAATTCCAGTCACAGGTAAATACTTACTTCCAACTTTGTTTCCAGGTCCTTGATCTGTTGTTGACTGTGGGTGTGTTCGGTCTGGAGTTTTTCAATGGCATGGCTATTTCCTCCTTTGGTGATGAGCTGGGTGGACAAAAGAAAGAATAATATTTACAAAGATGGAAGAACGGCTGGTGATGAACGAAACACGAATGCATTTAAACTCTTAGAAACCACAACAATCCACGAGCACATAATAGATACAAGCTTAACATAAACTGCTCCAAACTCGATTGCAGAAAATACGACTTCAACCACAGAGTGGTCAATGCCTGGAATGCACTACCTGACTCTGTGGTTTCATCCCCAAATCCCCAAAATTTTAACCTTAGACTGTCTACTGTGCACCTCACCCCATTCCTAAGAGGTCTGTAAGGGGCATGCATAAGCACACCAGCATGCCTACCGTCCCTGTCCCAATGTTCCCTGTTATTAGTACTCATTTCATGTATTCAAATTATGTTTATACTTATATATATTATCTAATACATGGTTGACAAAATAAGTAAATAAAAATAAAATAAACTGTATGCACACAATATTCTTTCATTTTATTTGTTAATGCATACACTTTGATGTTCAGTCTTTTTGCATTCCAAGTCACAAACTTTTATATGCCATAATCTACATCACATGGATTCATAATTATTGGCCTTTGCTGGTCATCATGGCCTTGGTTACCTGAGACTTTCACATGATGCTTTTTAATAAGAGAAGGAAAGAGTAATTAGTCACAGTCATGCCTGGTCCCATACAGAATTTCATGCCAATTAAAACAACAGTAGTGATTAGTTTTGGTATACTCTGCTCAAGGATGTTTATGCTATCCTATGTAAATGAGGTTACCTAATCAATTGTGGCTTGGAAGTCAGCAGGCTATTGCCTGGTGGAGCAGTGGTTAGAATGCAGTGTTGCAGGCAAACTCTGCCCACAGCCTGGAGTTCAGTCGTTAGGGGTCAGGATAGACTCAGCCTTTCATCCTTCTGAGGTCAGTAAAATGAGGACCGAGATTGTTGGGGGCAATATGCAAATAATGCTAACATTACAAACCATCTAGAGAATGCTGTAAAGCACTATGGGACGATATATAAGTTCTAAATGCTATTGCTATGGCCCTGAATCCATATTATGCATGCATATACATACCAATGTGCCTATCGTCCCTGTCCTAATGTCCCTTTTTATTCGTATCCTTTTCATGTATTAATAAATAAACAAATAAGTAAATAAATAAATAAATAAACAAACAAATTAAAAAAAAAGTAGGAAATACATAGGGTGTACTGACATATTCTGGATATAATCTTTTAACACTATACCAAAAAAACCTTGAGCTGATTAATTGAAACTCGCATTTTAAACTCAGCATACGAGGTAGCAAGTAAATATTCCTTAAGATGGCTTTCTAAGATGGTTACTAGGGTAACTAATGAATTGAGGACATGTGAGTATTTATAACACTTGGAGAAAAGCTTTTCATCCTTCATGATAGACAAGACAGAAAGAACTGTGTTCATGGGTTGTATGGGGCTTTATATATTCAACACCAACAATTGGAATTGTATTTGAGAATCCACAACTAACCAAAGAGGTTAAAGACAAGGTAGGTTCCATATGGTAGGAAACAATCTGGATGCCATATTGTTACTATCGGAAACCTCCAAATTGCTTCAAGAGAAGCCCTATCTACTGTATATCATGCTAATCGAAAACAGTTTTTTTCAAGGCAGAAGTCATTATCATTGGGCGAGTTTTGTGACTGAAAAAGTCCATCCATTTAAGGTAACAAAGTATGTTTCATGCTCAGATGCCAAATTGGTAATCTGAGAGAGGACTAAATCTAATAGCACCCTAAACTCTATATCGGCTCCCAAATGAGAAACACAAGATAATTGAGAAAATATTTAGCACTAGTTCCCTGGTCAAAGAAAAAAATTATTTACATCTCAATTATATTTCTCCAATTCTTTACTGATTTTAGACACTTTCTGGACATTTCCTGAAATCCAATCAAATAGATGAAGAGGAGAAATGTAATCTATATATTAGCTGGCGGAATTTTCAAACTTTAAGAATTTGTACACCTTCAGTTAGCTGAATAAAGTTTTGGGTTTCTCATGGTAAACCCAAATGCTTTTGCTTTATATCAAAATACCAGAGACAATTTACATTAAACATTGGAATGATTACCCTGACATTTTCAGGCCAATAGAGCAAAAGTTTCCAATGTTGCTTTCAGGAAACAGTCTCCCATATAAGAATGGAACTCTTCTCTTCTAATTCTCCAATATTCTATTAGAAAAAAAATGTAATTCTAAAGCCTTCTCCCAGTGAAAATAATGATCTAGGACAGCCACTATGGGTTAAAAAGATGACCAGATTAAAATGATTTTATAATCTTCATTGAAGAATGCAGCCTTGCCCCTGAGTTCTCATGAATTCAACTTCCTTTATTACCTTCCTTTCTCAGGATCAGTTGTAAACATACTGTGAGAGGAGGGAAACTGGAGTTTGATTATATATGTCTCAAAAGGATAGCAGGCCCTAAAATGCTACATGAATCAAAGTTTTAGATAGAAAGATTTCAAAGTGTATTAGAACTATTTGTAATTTTGCTGAGTTGTTGCTGTGAAATTTGAAATGTGATTTTGCCCAGTATGTAGTTTTGAGATATATTTGGAATCAGAACATTGAAACTGTGAGAAATAGGGAACTGAAAGTAGACAATGGATAGAGGTTTGAGATGTACACGGGTATATGTGGAGACTGACTGTCACTAGGACAGAACAAGGAAGTAAGTTGTGAATTGCATGCAGGAAAGTATAAAAAGAACGTCTTGGGATGCGTTCAGAGCCTCTGGCCATAGCTAATCCTTGCTGGACTCAGCTATATCAGTGGACCTCATTGCAATGGGTTATGGATGTAAGTAATGTTATGATGGCTGTTCATGTTCCAAATTGCTCATAAAATAAGCCTCTGAATCTTAAAGTAAGATTTATTGCTTGTGTTGCTGTTTACTGTTTCTTTATCGGGGTATTTTTATGACAATACCAAAATTGATCTAGATTGCACAATGCATTAAGCCAAAAACCACATTTTTAACAACAATAGCTGAGTTCAGAGAGCATATTGTATATTAAGATCAAATAAAATCATATTATGTTTAGTTTAATATATATATTTCAACATGAAGTTTCCATAAAACAAAACACTGTTTTGGTAGTGGTTAATATTACGCTACAACAAACAGTAATATTGATTCCCTTTAAAGCCACCAAATCCTAGCAAATAATTTTGAGTTTTGTTGGAAATAGGGATAGATAGTGTAGAGGACTACATCATAGTTTTCATTTTATAACTATTTTAATTTAGGGCATGTACTTTTTTCCCCATCCGGCTTCTTTAATTTTGTTTCTTGTGTTTTCAAGCAATTCAGTTTCTCAAAGTGAGAAATGTTTAATAGGAAATGAAAATGGTGATTACCTATAGAGTAGTTCTCATACTGGAGTGAGTAGATCCCATATATTTTATATCCATAATTTGATTGTTCCCAACCTTGATTTATGAAAAAGGGTTGGATCTACTTCTGGTTCAATGCATTTTGCCCAAGTCCAGTCAGGTTCAAATGAATGACTTTCCCTTTCTTTTTCTCAAAAAGAACTGATCTTTTAGAACTGTGCTTTTAGAAAGCACAGATCATATTAGGTTGATTTTCTTTATATTCCTTGCTTTGGTTAGGACATGTGTTAAAAGATTGCCTGTCAGTGCTAAAATTTCTCCTTCTCCCAGATGACTGAAAAGCACAACTGGTAGGAATTTGTGAAGACAATTTAAATCCAGTCTAACGGTACCAACACTGTGAAGAACTACTGCAAGGGTGTTGCTGGCATTCCCTTTTTCTATGTAATGAGCAAAATGAGTGTGATGTCTTCAGGAACAGTTTGATCATGTGCCAAGATGTGGAAGAAATCTTCTATAGATATGTACATTCAAACATTCATTATCTATTGGGAGAGCACCCTTTGTCGAAAACCTGCATTATACAAAGCACTGGAACCTAAAGGTGTGGCACAGGCAATGATTGAAGAGGCACCTGACTTTTCCAATAATGGAATTGCATGTAAATTGAAGTTCTGGCAAGAAGAAGTAAGAGCCTGTCTCCCTGATACATATTGTACCTCCATTAATTCATTGCCTGGAGTTATTTCAGTGTTGCAGCATGTTTATTAATAACATTATGCAAATCAATTCCATTTAAGACGAAGCCTTGGTTAGCCTTTTGCAAGGTAAAATTTCAAAATCAGCTGAAGACGAACATGGAATTAGGACATCAACAAGCTTTTCTAAGAGAAAATCTCACAACAGCCTGTGAAGATTTGTCTTAAATATTACAGGCTCTGGTTTAGGAAATAGCTGAAACTGTGTAAGATAAGCTCAAGTACTTCACAGTGTTAGATATAAATAGTGAGAAACCGATCACTTTATGAAGGAAATGGGCAGCATAAAAATGTAATAAATAATAAAATAAAATAAAATAAAATACTTCCTCATTTGGTGCCGTGATGTTAGGCCTCAGTTTTTTTTTTTGCTTATAAGGAAGAATGACTAGGAGCAAAATAAAATAATCTTTCTTTTTATCAAAGCAATGATGAAATGATCTTAAGAAGCGTATAGAAGAACTTTCATTAGAAGCATCTGCCAGGAACACTTCAAAATAAGAAATCATATGTAAGATGAATCCAACTGGCTTTCTATGAATCCCAATTTATAATATTGTAGTAGTGTGTGAAAAATTCTTTTATTCCAAACAGATCCAGGATATGTGAACATGTATATAAATTAGTCAAGCTATGAAAAGCCCAGTTTAAATATATTATCAATATCTTTAAAGCTGACCTGATAAAAATGTGATAGAAGAGTACTGCTAAAACTATTATAAAGGATCTCATTCATTTTACAAACTTTCAACTTTTTATCACAAGTTTTCCTTGTAATCAATATAATTTATTTTTAAGAAAAATAATGATTTGATATGTGCCTTTGTCACCTGAAATTGAAAAAAAACACCTAAATTCAAGGTGTTCTGATACATCAATTAAGATGTTCTGATGCATCCATAATACATATCTCTATGAAAATGTTGAAGGACAACAGTATGAAAAATTCCAAGTGACTACCACCTGGAGATATGGAAAGTTCCAAGTGGCATCAGAAGGTAAATTAAGTGTCCCTGTCCAACGAGCCAAAATTCATCACTTGCCTTAGGGAAAGCAGTTCCCATCTACTAGTTCAGCTTCCTCTAATTTTGAGTTTAGGTCAGAGCCCCAAGGCAAATCTGAATAAGGGGAATCATCAAAATTTGTTGCCACCGAAGAGAATATTTGTGTTACTCTTCTCTTATGTGGGCAAGGAAGCAGATATCTTGTCTAATAGTATGGTATTCAAATATACACTTGTACACTATCATTTCCTAGACCTAGACTTTTATCTGAAATTAAGTTCCATACTGGTGCCAACTTGCTGTTCGGATGACAAATAGTAACAAAGAATGTTCCACCCATAGCTGGACATCACAACATTCTGGATATTCTAACCTTAAAAATAAATAAAACCTTTATGGTAAATGCCCATGCAAATGCTTTCCCATCCTTACTAAAATATATCAGAAATTGGCCTATTAACCAAAAAGAGAATCCTGTGGCATATTTATGCTACAGAGACTGGGAAGCCTAGGAAAAGATTTGGAATTTAGTGAGTTAATCTAAATTTAAAGCAGGATATAGAGGTGAAGATGGAGATATAGATGATAGAGATATGTGGCAAAATTCTGATTAACACTTCTCCATTCTTTAGAAACTCAGGAATAAAGTACAGATAGTAATAAAACTCTCTTTTCCTATTCCTAAGAGTACTAATAGGGACAATAATATGGATCTGTGCCACTAAAAGGACATAATTTAGATATCATAAGTTCAGGATCCATACCTAAAGATGAAATGTTGCTAATATGGTTCAATGGTTCACTCACACAAATTCAATTCCAAATGTTCTTCTTGATTCTTCATAGTTTACAGGTAAAATAGGTAAATTAAAACCAAACTTGGGGAAAAAAATCCCAATTGCTGTCTGTAAGGCAGCATAAGAAACCCAATTCAATTTTTTGGGTTTCAATTCTGGTACGTATGTAAAGTACTGTTGTGTGACTCATCATTGGCCTTATTTTGTGTGGGTGACAAAGTATGGTGACTGAGGAATTGAGAGAAGGAATTGTAATACCAGAAGGATGAAGGAAGGAGGAGAAGGAAACTGTGAGGCCTTAGGGATTTATCTGGTGGTTGATTTTTGGTTTGATTGTGGTGTCTGAACTGGGCCAGTTTCTCCTTGCAAATTTTTAGCTTCTTCAATAGTTCTCCTTTAGGCCAAGAAATTAGGAACAGAAATATAATAATAAACTAAAAACTAACATTAAATATTACCTTTACAATGGTTGTAAGAAAAGAAACATGATTATCAAGACTTAAAAGTTCAATAAGTGATGACAGCAGCACGGATATCAATTTTCAAAAACCAAGAGATGGACCACTCAAAGAATTACAGAAATTGTACATGTATTTTGCTCATTGTTCTGATTTTACCTAAATATTTATAGGTTTTGTCTAGCAATCTGACTAGCGATATAAAAGGGTTGCTATGTATATGACAGCTGTGAAAAAAACAGAAAAACAAAACACGTTGGGAATCATTTAGAAAGGATTGAAAACTGAAATTACCAAAACAATAAACTCAATTCTTGGCTATTGTCTTTGCAATGAACACTACATTTCCACGATACGTCACACAAGTTTAGTTTGGAACAGGAAAAGAAGCAGAAGAAAGCAACCTGGGTGGGGTTACTAGAGAAAAGTTCACTCTCTTCTGCAATACTAAAATATTTGTTTTCATAGATTTAGCTAGATTATTTAAGCCAAAGTAGCGTTAGTAGTCAATAACATTGAATAACATTTGAAGGCTCATTAAAGCTGCTTCTGAAATCTCCCCAAACTGCATCCCAGAAGGTATTTACCTGCTGTATACTAGGCAGCCCATGCCATTGATCTCCTTGTCCAGCTTGTATCTCCGGAAGTCTTCCCAAGCATCTTTAAAAGCAGTGATGGTCATTATAACACAGATGGGCAACACAGATATTCCTGGCTCAAAAACATTAACTACTGGCACAAAATTAAGAACAACGAGGGCCACAAAATATATGTTGGCAAAGCGGTGAAACTGTTCAAAAATATTTTTGGGAATAAAAGACAAGAATGTGTATCGGGTGGTCTTGATTTTGTTGCCTGCATAATGTCTGTTTGGATTTTCTTTCCACTTGGCTTCGAAGGGCAAGTTCGACAGCACAACTCGCTTAGTTTCTTCATTCTTTCCCCTTTTCCTTCTCGTCACAGATGCCACACTCTCAGACTCTGAGACAACGCTCTGGCAGCACGGTCTTCTGAACCAATGTATATCCCGTAGGAATGTTACTGAGCACATTTCCTCCACATCTTCCTGCCCCTTTAAAGCTACACTTAAAGAATTAAAACACAAACTATTCCAGTTGGTTTCTTCCAGGGAGAAGTGTCAGGCTGAATTTAATTGAGCCTACTGCTTTTGCTTGCTTTAGTCAACACCTGTTGAAACACAGAGGTGTCATCCTTCTGCAAACCAGTTTTGCTGCCATCAAAAAGAGCGATCCTGGGTCCTAGTGCCTGCTTTGCTGCCGATCTGGATTTTTTTTCTCCTCAGTTATGTAATGACACCGAAACTTTCCGAACAGTATAAAATAGAAGATAGAAGCTCACTGGCCTCTTACCTGAATCTCAGATACGTATGGATTATATGGCGTGAAATTTAAAACAACAACTGCAAGCAATCACATTTCTCTGCATGGAAATTACATGCAGAGAAACTTGTCTGTACACTGTTTTCCATAATTTGTATGCCATTCCCGAAAATGCTTGCATCTGCAGCTGTTTGCACTGTCAAAAAATATTCAAAGCAATGTCTAAAGGAGTGGATATATATTTTATGTGATACAAAGAGGAGTATCTGTAGAATGGCTTCACACATCACCCTAAACCATGCTTTAACTATGGGTTATTAAAGAAAGCACCATGGTTGCAAACCATGGTTTGCACATTCAATAGCTGAATTTGTAGAAAGCAGTAAACTAAAACCAGATATATTACACAATTGCTTATGTGAAATAAATCGTAGTTCTGTAGGAATCCAAATAACCGTAGCATAACAGTAGGATTGAATTTTGTGATATTTGTAATAATTGATGTTTGAGATATACTTTTTAACAGGAAATCGAATGCACCAGCAGAATTGCACCAATACCGGTATTATAAAGATAAAATTATCTTGCGCCTCAAATTGTATTCTGATAGTTTCTTGTTTACATCAATAAGGGGGATGAGTTAGGGATATCAGGAATAATAATGTAATGGCACATTTATAGACTTACTTATTGTATGCCTTCGTTTTAGAAGAATTGATCTGTTGATCCAGTTTGTATCTCTTATAATCTTCAGTGCCATCCTTAACTGCTATAGCCAAAAGCACAGCAACTAAAGGTATCATTGTGATATCCCTCTGAAAAACTTCCAGTTGTGGGAACCAGTTGATGATCACCAAGAGGAGGAAATAAATGTTGGCCAACCTAAAAGGATAGAATCATTAATGGAGTTGTTATGTTTATCATATTTCTTATTGTTCTGGTGAGGCAATGATTTCTGGGTCTAATCAAACCAACCAACCAACCAACCAACCAACCAACCAACCAACCAACCAACCAACCAACCAACCCTTATTCATTCATTTGCTTTAATGGCTAAACGTAACTCTGTCCAAAAACTGTGTTTATGCAATACATTTACCATGGTTTAACCAAATTAATTTTTTGTGTTTCTATCATGCACTGAACCACACTAACCATGTAGGCTGATTTTGCATAAAATATTAGACTAAATTGTGATAAGTTAGTTTGTGACACGGTGGCAAGTCAGCTGTAGCATCTGTGTGGGCAGGGTTGAAATAGGCAAGACAATGTACAGCAGAGTCCCTAACACCTGGGCCACAGTGTGTGGCCTGTTAGGATCTGGGCTGCGTAAGCAGTGGGCTATCAGTGGCCTATATCAATACACATATGTGATTTTATATGATATATAAAATCTGTTATCTTCCTTCACAGTGTGAAGAACATTCTTATGCACAAATGTAAAACTATATGCAGATTAAAGCCACTTAAAGTTGACCTACAGACTACTGACAGTCAAGGCAGAGCTATAGATTATCTCATGACTTGGAAAACTCCAATTTTCCAAGCAGGTCTTGGGATGGTTTTAAATTGTTTTGGATGATCCACTCCACCAGAGAAAATGTATAGCTGCTTTGTCATGACCCAGTTGCTATGACTGGGCTATTCAAGACTAGTCTATAATTTCTCAGGTCAGATGAATTTAATTAAAGCTTCTTCTGAAGGGTGCTTAGAATAGCTTCCTGAGGATCTGGACCATCTTGTTACTTAAATAAGTGTTATTTATAGCTCCCAATGAATCACCAAGCCTCTCCCTACACACTGGAATTAGGCAACGTCTGACACACGTCACAATCTATTGTCTAAATAGCCCGAGAAAGGATTGTATAGTATCTCATGTCATACTAAATGAGCTACTCTTTAAAATGCTATTGGACTGTCCCTTATTATTCATTTTATAAATCATCACCCATATCTAAATATGGAATTCAATGTTGCTTGTGTGATTTCCTGTTGCACAATGAGACTTTGATCCAATCCTTCCCTTGCCTTCTGTAATCTTCCCCATGAGATATGGAGGTTCTTTTGACTTTCTTTAAACAAACTTTAGAGCGTGTGTTTATATGGAGGAGAGAGGAGGTGAATTTTACTTGCACAGCCACAGATGGTGCCAAAGAGGAGTATTAAATTTCACTCTAATACACTGAACAGAACAGAATAAGAGAGTTGGAAGAAACGTTAGAGCTCTTCTAGTCCAATCCCCTGCTCAAGCAGGAAGCCCTATACCATGTCAGACAAATGGCTGTCCCTTCTCTTCTTAAAAACCTCCAATGATGGAGCACCCACAACTTCTGGAGGCAACTCATTCTACTGATTAATTGTTCTAACTGTCAGGAACTTTATCTTTTGACCAAGGTTGGTTTTTTTCCTTGATAGGTTTCCATCCATCGCTTCTTGTCTTGCCTTCAGGTGCTTTGGAAAATACATTGACTCCCTCTTCCTTGTGGCAGCCCCGCAAATATTGGAACACTGCTATCATGTGACCCCTAGTCCTTCTTTTCATTAAACTAGGCACACCCAGTTCCTGCAACCGTTCTCCATATGTTTTAGCCTCCAGTCCCCTAATCATCTTTGTTGCTCTTCTCTGCACTCTTTCTAATATACAGTATTTATACACTGTATAAATCATTTCCATTTTTAATTTAGAGTTCGTTGAATATCTGATGTCAATCAGATCTGTAATAGAGATACTATGAATAGGCCAAAATCTAGCTTAAATCTTTTGGCATTCTCATTTAAAATCTCATAACATTTTGGTCATTTTAACATAAAGAAACAATTTTATTTAATTTTGGTGCTATATAGGAAGATCATATACACCAGGGTTTCTATATCTTGGCATGCTGACTGGGGAATACTGGGAATTGAAGTCCACATGTCTTAAACATGTCAAGGTTGTGAAACACTGGTGTACAATATATAACATTGTGTGCCAATGCTGTGTTGCCTGTTCCAGATTTATATAATGGAAAACCTTTGATGACAATCTAAAGAAGGAATTTGAAATCTTCACTAATATCTGATTCTTACCTCTCTAAAGACATTATGATTCTGTTTTTGAATAGTTTTCTTCCATTTACTGAAAACATATATAGAAATAACCATCATTGTGGTTTTTGTTTGGTGGTAGGGGTGCATTTTCATACCTGTGAAATTGTTCAAAGAGATTTTGAGGTAAAAAGGTCAGCAAAGTATATTTTGTGGTTCGTATCCCATTTTTGCGATACGTCTTCAGGACTCTTTCTGACTCCTTTTGAAACCTAGCATTACTAGGAAAGACAACCCTGCATCTGTCCAAGTTGTGTTTCTGGTTCTGCCTTGGTTTGTCAGAAGATAAGAGAGGGGTTGATTCCAACTGTGAACTTTCTTCTTTTGGCCATTGCCAACGGTCCATAGCCGAGTCAACTGGTAAAGTCATGGTCACAGATAAGGGAGGTCTGAAACACAAACACAGAACAGGAACTGATAAACAATTCTAGCCTGGAAGTGAATGCAGCTCTTACTAGTGTCTGAGTTCACATGTTACCTGCTACACGAAAGGCTACTCAGTACAACAAAGACGCTTTCCCCCCCAAGAAACAAAAGAGGAACACATGGTTAACTATTTGCAGGAAATGATGAAATGCACACAGAATTACTTGCAACCTTCATAACTAAATGATTTATAGAGTAAACAAACACAGTGAACTGTGTCATAGCAGATGCTGACATTTGACAACCTAAGGGGAAATCCCATCCGGCTTGCTGTGTGCAATGAACATGTAGAGATGTTTCTGTCTGATTGAAGCTTTGCTCTCTTTGCCTCCTTGTTGCTGGAAAAAAGGAGCCAGGATTGGCGGTGAGTCAGAGAATATGTGGAAAAAGCAAAAACAGGGGGAAATATAATCTGATATTCATCTTTGTCCTTATTGTTAGAAAAGGCCTTTGTGATAAGAAAGGGTTAAACTGTTGCTTATAAGATCAGTTCCCTGGAGGGGGAAAATTAAAAGCAAGGATAATTACAACTTACAACACACACCTGGGCCTTGTAAGCAGCAAATACATCCAATAGTCACACAGAGGGAGTGCTCATCTACTATTTTAAATCCAACCCACTCCTGAATACAGTCTCTCAGTATTTCAGTTTCAACTCTCTACAACAGGTGAAAACATAGGCAGTCAAAACCTCTAGACAAAGCCCCAATGGTAACTCAGCAGCTTTCTTATTAATTTTTAAACCAGGACACATAGCAGACATTTGGAATTTGAAAGCCTGGAAACATAAGCTCTGAGTTGTGGCACAACAACATTTTACCACCAAAGCCAGCATTTTAGGCAACCCCTGACTTTCACTTTTGCACAAAATGTATCTCTCAGTTGAAGTTGTTACTGTCCTGGACACCTATAGTTTGTAGAGATCTGTATGTTTTCTTTGAATTTTCGTTCAAAGAATAGCTGTTTCTCTCATCCCATCTCTATTTTGCTAGTGTAAGAAAGAACTGAGTCTTGGATGTAAAAGGACTGATGAGGATTGCTATGAGTTGGAGAGGAGTAATCAGTCACAGGTTTTTTTTTCACCTCTTGAAATGTACTTTGTCTTTTTGATTAAAAAGCATTCGAAAAACCAAATTCAAACAACACACAATTTAAAATATAGTGTGCATTTAACACCAGGATAAAGAGAACAAAATGAAATGTAGATATCTGAAACCTTTATAATATCAGCCAGAAGGGTGATAAGTCTGGTGCAATGGTTAAGACACCAGGCTAGAAATGAAATCTGTGAGGAAATCTAGTCCTGATTTAGGCACAAAGCCAGCTGGGGATGATCTCAGTCGCATAATCTCAGCCCCATGAAGGAGGCAATGGCAACTGCTTTGGAAAAACTTTACCAATCTGACTTCACGATTTGTCCAGGCAGTCAACACTGAATTTCCCTTCCGCCTGGAAAGTTTTCAGCATTGCCTTAAAACGGAACCAACACTAGAAGAATTTATTTATTCATTCATTTAGTCAAACATGTACAAGATAGCAGGTATAGGTATAAACATAAATAAAGGAAGGAAGTACAGATAAATGGGGACAGTAAGACAAGGATGGTGGGCACACTGGTGTGCTTATGCACACACCCTTTACGGACCTCTTAGGAATGTAATGAGGTCTACGGTAGACAGTTTTAGGTTGAAGCTGTGAGGGTTTGAGGCTGTAACAATGAGATCGGGTAGAACATTCCAGGCTTTGACGATTCTGTTGCTGAAGTCGTATTTTCTACAATTGAGTTTTGAGCAGCTTATCTTGGGTTTGTATCGATTGTTTGCCCATGTATTATTGTGATTGAAGCTGAAGAAGTCATTGACAGGCAAGATGTTGTAGCAGACAATTTTGTGTACTATGCTTAGATCGGACTGCAGGTGGCACAGTTTCAGATTGTCTAACCCCAGAATTTCAAGCCTGGTGGCATAAGGGATTCTATTGTGAGTAGAGGAGTGGGGTACTCTTCTAGTGAAATAACTCTGGACCTGTTCAATCTTGTTAATGTTCGATATATAGTGTGGATTCCATGCGGATGAGCTATATTCAAGAATTGGTCTGGCAAAGGTTTTGTATGTCCTAGTTAGCAATACAATGTTAGGGTTAAGAATTCTACAAATGTTGCAGAGGCCACTGAAAAGCTCCTTTTCTTGTATATACAAAATTGGTTTTACTTGATATATGTAGAGAAGCCCGTATGGTTTGCTTTTTTTTGCATGTGGGGGAGATTCCTGTAAGAGCAGATAGCCCTTTAGTTATCAAGATGCAGAAGAGGGGAGGGAAAAAATCTTTTAAATTTGAACCTGCTGATTCTGATTTTTTTGTCCCAGGTAACAGGTAACTGTCCCAGGTAACTGATTTCAGAAAACAGTGTCAATTCTTTATTGTCTTCTTCAAGATAAATGTATCCAATTCCTTTGTGTCACTTTGTCCCCCAATGTCTTATCATCTTTGTCAATCTTGTACCACATTTTTTGATACAGGATCCTTTTCTCATAAAGTCCCTAATAGATGGAAGAGATTTAAGAGAAAAGACTAAAATGCCATTGGTTTCTCATGTCTTAGGTTTCGAAAATCTCCTTTTTTTTCTATACTCAAACCTCCTTATGCTAGAATTCTGTTTTGCCCATTTTTTCAACTTCTATTTATTTATAAAACACATTGCTATCTTGACATAACCAGAAAGACTCTTGGCAGCTTACAGAGAATTTAATTGTCATCCCATTTCTAACTCATGGTTTGCTTATGGCCTGTGAAGACAGTGGCTTTTTACATATATGTAAAGCCAGGAATCCACTAATCCTATCATTGTGCATCTGCTTTTCCTACCTAAATGCAGAATCCTAGCTATTTAGGATGAAATTTATTTTGTTAATTTGAAGCTACAAAGAATAAATAAATAAGATGGCTATCACTTTTATGTATGCTTCTGAGCATTTGCAGCTTCTTAGTCATTTTGCACAAAACAATTGTGTTTTAAAAAAATGCAATAACAGATTAAAGTAGAAATGAGAAAAATAGATTTTTCCCATTGCTTGTCCTAAGTATTTAGTATTCAGAGGCATGCTGATTCAAAATATTAAGATTCGTTTTAATAGTCAGAAAAGTCAATTGGGATGGTATCAAGATCAGAGATAACTAGAAATTGCTTCTCAAAATAAATTCCTGGATAAAATTGACTCTTGGTTTCATCCATCAGGCAATTCTGCTTTTGCACTACTTTAAAGTTCTTGTTTGCTTCTATTTCTTCCTCCATGCCTTTGTGAATAATCAAAATGTGGTAATGATGAAAGCCGGAAAAAAAAAGTATTATAAAATTTCTTCCTCCAAGGAAGATAGGTGAACATTTAGATGATTTTTTTTTTCATTTGGGAAGGTATAATAAGTAAGTCTGTTAGTAGCATTGGGAACAGCTGCTTAAATCAAAGTCTGGTAGAGCATTTAATGATATATTAGGTATTAAGTAGATGGTGTCCAGGGGAACACAATTTCAGTATATTTTAGAGTTACCATATTTGATATTTCTAAAATGACATATTCTGGAGAGGTATTTAAACTAAAAAGCTATGTATTTTACGCTGGGCAAAATTTGTTTATATCCTGAATTTAGGTTTCTTTCTTTCAGTTAAATACAGGGAAGGTGCTACCTGAATGTAAGAGAGTACCTGGTAGCCAAAATTCAGCCAGTTGGAGGGAATACTGGAATTAACATGTTCTAGCATGATAAATGTTTGCTCATCAAAGCACATCATCTCTACCTTAGCTTATGTCAAGATTGACAAATGCCACAAAAAGTGCAGAAGAAAAGAATCTGCTCACAAACAAACTTGCAGAAAGAATCCGCGATTGATGCACAGCACACATTTTGAATAGCTCTGGTAGGCAAAAGATTTGATGCTGAGATAATTTTTATTTTATATTTATATTTTTAGAAAAATAAGTAAGAGCCGTGGTGGTATAGAGGTTAGAATGCAGTACTGCAGGCTAACTCTGTCAACTGCCAGGAATTCAATTCTGACTGGCTCAAGGCTGACTCAGACTTCCATCTTTTTGAGGTCGGTAAAATGAGGACCCAGATTGTTGGGGGCAATATGTTGATTTTGTAAACTGCTCAGAGAGTGCTGTAAAGCACTATGGAGTGCTATGTAAGCCTAAGTGCTATTGCTATTATTTATTTATATGCCACTTGTTAGATAGGGTGATGGAAGAGGCAGACAGAGTGAAAATTCAACAGCTCTTTATTTAACAACTATGTGTAATCCAGCAAAGGCTCTGTCTGACAGCCAGCCCTTACATAGGGAGTTGTCAGAGAGCTCAGCCAATCAGGAGACAGTATTTTCCCACCAGAATGGAGGACCTGACTGAAGCCTATTTGCTTCAGTCTTGGTATCTAACACCACCATTGGACATACTGTCTCCTGATTTTACAAATAACTCAAAGCGGTGAACCTATCCAACACATCTTCTTTTTCCTATTTTTCCCACAGCAACAACCCTGTTAGGTGGGTTGGGTTGAGAGAGAAAGTGACTGGCCCATAGTCACCCAGCTGGCTTTCCTGGCTAAAGCGGCATTTGAACTCACAGTCTCCTTTTTTCTAGCCTGGTGCCTTGAGCACTAGACCATTTGTTACTACTTTCATGCATACAATATTTGAACTGAGGGGTGCTGTGAATTTATTGATACCGGACTCTTGCCTTCTCATAGCAAGACCTGATTGCATTAGCATGATGTTTCTTACCATAGCTGAGGGGACCTCAAGGTTTTATAAGTTACAATTTACTTTTTATATTTCTGTGATTCCTTTTCCCTTCCACCTGACCTGAGGTAATATAAACAAAATCCACATGGTGAGTCTATTTCAAACATAGAAATGCTTTAAATGGCTTTAAAAAGAGATTCAAAGTATAAAATGTTTCAGAAATCACTCAATCTTTATTTGAAATGTTTCTGTGATATTAAAATATGAACCAGAAAGCACAGGCAGATACAAAGAAAAAACACACCATACTGTAGAAAGGTACAAGTAGTCCTTGAATTACAACCATTTATTTAATAACTGTTCAAAGTCATGATAGTGCTGAAAAATGTGATTTATGACCATCATAGTATCCCTGCAGTCATGTGATCAAAATTCAGGTGCTTGGCAATCAGCATGTATTTACAATGGTTGTAGCATCCAGGGGTCACATGATTGTAATTTACAACTGCCAACAAGGGGCTTACAAGAAGCAATGTCAATGGGGGAAACTGGATTCACTTAATGAACATGGGATTTGCTTAACGATTGCAGTGATTCACTTAATGACTGCAGCAAAAAAGGTGGTAAAACCAAGCATTGAATTTCACTCGGAATTGCTAAAAAATGCACTTTTCTTTTGTATTCTCATGATAAAAATGTAGAATTACTTTTCTCACTAGTAGCAAAGCATGAGGGCAAGAAAAGTATGACTTACGTGCTTGGTTATCCAAAAGTATTTTATTTATACAGTACAGTTTCAGGTCTACTTTTTACACATGCTTTTCTTTTTTAAAGACCAGTCACTCTGAGAAGCATGTAATATTCTGAGGACTGTGCATGGACACACCCGAAGAAAGAAGACAAGATGGAACAGTGAAAATAAATGATTATATAATTATAACAAGATACAATTTTGAAACAGTTCTTTAGCCTCCTTTATTTCTGTTCCATTTTTTTTTGGTATGCCATTCCTGATTTGGGTTTAGGCATAAAATAAAATAATTATTTTGCATCAGTTAGCAGCTCTCACTCTATTAATTGCAGCTGAGGTATCTAGTGTGCTAGTAGTAATAGTAGCTTTGTTGTTCTTGTTGCACAGATTAGATTATATCTTGGTTTGGGCCTGTTGAAGGAAAATCTATTTTTAATAAACCTGTGTTTGTGGACTGAAATCAAATCTCTCTTCCATAAACTATTTTGCTAATAGTTCAATCAACTTCTGTTTGATAAACCAATGTTTGTACAATGAAATCAGTCTCACTTTGATAAATCAACATCTGCGGAATTAAATGAAATCTGATCTTTCTTCCATAAATCATTTTTATTCAAAAGAATTAGTAAATAAATGAAATCAATTTCTCTTTTAAGCAGTTTGTCCAAGCCATTACAGCAGCTCTAATGAACTTCAAGATCCAGAAACTGCAGTGTGCTGCCTCCATTCTTTCTGACTCATGTGATTGGTGTCTTTTTTTTTTTTTTACTGCCAGAAGAATGTTCCATCTATCTTACCCAAAATACCAAATTTTTGTCATTGATTTATTTTCTTTAAAGTTGGGAGGCAGGTACAGCTTCAACCAATGCAATAATTGTATTATTATAAGAATCAGAAACAATTGGGCAGTGCATGGCATTCCCCCCACTGCAATTTTTAAAATTCAAAATGTCTGAGCTTTAGCTTAATTTTTATGTTTTCAGAGACCTGTCTGGTTTTACTTCATGTGGTGTACTGAATTATTTGTTCTTGTGGTTTGAGGCATTTTCAACAGTTCCCCCCAGTGCTACAAATCAAACATTTCTCTGAGTTTATCCTTTCTGATGATTAGTTTTCTTAGCCAGACAGGATATTATAACTGAGAAAATCATAGGTTTGACAATGTCAGTATGGTGTTTCTGTACTTTAATAGTCTTCAAATGTCTGAATTCTAAGATTGAAACATTCTAATTAGCTGGATTGACCATGTTGAACTGGCCAATAATCAGCTAAGTTGCTGGTTTCTTAACTTCATACAAATTAATCAGCTAGAAATTTGGAATATGGTCTCTAAGGACCAAAAGCAATTTCAATTACATAATTTTGCTAAGAGCCTCAACTAACCTTGTTCCAAATTTGTTTTCAGCAAATATTTATTTTGCCGAAAGTACTCCAAAATAGCCATTAGAAGTCGTCTTTTATACATAGCTATTACTACACGTTTTTCAATGAATATAATACAAAAACAAATAAATTCTGGTCTTAGATCATAACATAGGTATGTAAGGTAGAAAAGGAAACTGAAATTAGATGGTGCCATGCCAGGCATTTTTGGATGAATTAGGAATTTATCCTGGGAAGATTGGGCAAGTCTAATATTATCAAATATGAGTTAAAAATGAGGATATGGAAGGATGATTTCAGACTGAATACCAGAGGTGGGTTCCTACCGGTTCAAACTGGTTCTATAGAGTAGGTAGTAAGCCGCTGGTGACATCATGGAACCGGCTCTGGTACGCGAAGGCTGCCATCTTTTTT
>JANHFT010006835.1:281580-297566 GCA_032467955.1 Pseudoxenodon macrops | reverse complement strand
CAAGGACTACCTATACATTGACAACTAACAGAATTGGAACTGAATGGTGATTAGAGTCATTGCAACAGTTCACAGAATGCAAACCTTTTCTGCTCGGTTTGGATGATACGAAGATTACATATTTGTTTCCCTGAAAATAAAACCTCCCCGGATAATAAGCCCAATCAAGCCTTTGAGTGCATGTGCTAAAATAAGCCATCCCCCCAAAATAAGCCCTCCCCAAAACACAGCAGCGACCACGCTTGCCACCTCCTGCACCTTAAAAATAATAAGATCTCCCTGAAAATAAGGTCAAGCGCTTATTTTGAGGGTTAAAAGAAAATAAGACCCTGTACATGGGTATGCTTAGATAATAAGTAGATTTTATTGCACACACATAAAAAAGTCTTGTCTGCAAGGAGTGATCTGGGAAAAACTTAAAAACAAGGATGTGTTGAATGTACTACTGGTATCTGGAGCCCATTTTTAAATCTCCATGCTCCATATATTTAAGTAAGATTCTATAGCTTGAACCCAGTAAGGCTATATGACCCAACACTATGCTTTTTCTTACTTACTTACAAATAAATTTAATCTTACAATTAAGTTTACATTACTTACAAGACACGTTTAATCTACATTTAGCATGAATATTGATCTATAATTTGTACAACAGTGGAATATTTTCCAGGCTTTAGTATTATTGTTTGTATAAGTGTCATAGAATAAGGGAAATGTAGAAAAATTAAATGATTGATTCAAGCCTCCAAGAATAGAGATGCCAGTAAAAATTCTATACAATTCAGTGGAAATCTATCTAATTGGTGGGTTTTCCTAGATGCCTTATATCCCTACGTGATCTTTTGTAATGTCAGTGTTGTGCCAATTAATTTTTATTTTCCTAAATTAGCTCTTCTATTTCAATAAATTCCAGCAAATTAATAATTTGTGTTTTGGTTACAGAGTCCCTAGTTGATATAGCTGAATAAAAATAATAATTGCCATTGATTAGCAGATTATGATTCAGTAATAACTGTTCATTACTCGTCTGAATTCTAAATATGACATTTCATTATTTTTGTTCTTTCAAATGATATTTCCAGCTTTTTCTCCTCATTTCCAATATTTCTGGTTAATACATTAGAAAGAATATTCAAAACCTTATAACGATGAGATTTAGGTTGACTACCATTAATTCTAAATGACACAATTTAGGTCACTACCTGAGCTGGCCTACTACAGAAGCAATGAAAGTCATTATCAAAATGTCATGGTGTTTTCAAGTATTCTAGTACGTTTGAAATAAAAAAAGTGTGTTTGGTGCGTCTGCTTCAGTTTTTCTCAATCCTTATGTATAAAGTATAATTCATGGTTATGAGCCTGAAGAAATAATGGGATTCCCAGCCTAGCACAAAAAGCAGGATGATTTGGGAGAAAAGTTCAGAAGCCAATCTGAAAATTCATCCAGGATAAATTTTCAGAAGATATTTTCAGGCAGTGATACTTCGTTTAGCCTAACAGTAAAAACGATAGATATAAAGTTCATTTTATAATTGCTAGGAACTTTATCTCTTAATTAAAATGTAATTAATTTTACAGCACTGAGCATTGGAAATAATGTGTCATTGTTGCGAATCTCTTTTTGTTTTCAGGTCTATTGTTCTTAAAATTGACCAATTATTCTTGAAAATATATGTGTTCCTAACAGTCTTCTGCTGCTGCTGCTTCTTGTCATGTTTTGCTTTGCTTCAGTTGATGCTTTTAGGAGAAAGCCTCCAATTATCTCTTTGAATCGGTCACGATGACCCTGCCAGCTTGATATAGGTAGAAAACTGAAATTCCACATTTCTCTTGTTTACTATATTCCACCTCATGTTCATGGAGGGTTATATATAAATTCTCATTTAATGTTTGTTAAACAAGGGGGCTCTGAGGAAAGCATTATTCCTGTGTTTCTTTTTGTGACTCTTTCCTATAAGATATAATTTAAAATCAGTTAACTATTGTCCATTTTACCCAAATTGGCTACTGGACTACTGGACAAGTACTATTATTTTTCATTAGCTTCTACTTAGCTGATTCTACTTAGCTATACTTTGTCTTGATTTAAATGATTGTTATGTTTTAACTGAAACAGAAATTTAAGCAGTCGATAAAGGTTTCCATTACACTCACATTGAAAACATCCTATACCATTTGTCAAAAATCTTAATTTTGTATTTTAAATGTAAGAATTGTATTTTGTAAACCATTGCCTCTTAGATTGTTGAATTTGTTCTGGGTTTTCATCCTTTTCTTCTATCTATTCTCCTAAAGCTGTTCTCTCCCTCGCTTAGGCCTTTCGAGTTAGTATGTAGATCAAATGCAACTTATTTTATGTGGTATTACATTTCTCTCTCATTCATTTATTTGCATTCACAAACATAATAATTAAATTCAACAATTCTTATCGATGTCATTCAAAAATAAGAAATAACATTGCATGTGAATTTTACATGTTAATGAATCATTGGAATAGTAGTTCTAAAACAATGAATACTTGAAATGATTTCTACTGAGAGAAATATCTGGGATAAAAATGTAACTTTGCTACATAAATAGCAAATCAGGACAAGCACTTTAAATTCCACACATGATGTTTTGTGAAGGCTGATATTATGTATTTCTGATGTTTTCAGCTTGCTGCGTCCTTGATCAAAGACAATAGAAAGCTCACAAGCTGCTTTTTGGCATTTGCCAACATAGTAAAATACATTAATATTGGATAGAAATAATTTGTGCTTTATCACTGATTACAGAATGAAACAGGCATGGCAATATTCCTGTTACCATGACAACAGTGAATGACAGAACTGTGCTGTTCATAGGTTGTCTTGCATATATATACACAGTGTTGGTGTGTGGGTGTGTGCGCATGTGTGTATAAAAGATAAAGGGAGGCATCCTGAATTTTTTTGGAAACAGAAAATCTTAGGAGCATCAAATTCAGATATGTTGGATTGCAACTCCCAACTTTTGCAACCAACATTCTTATGAGAAATCTTTGGAACCAGACTTTGTTTTCATTTCCTGTCATACATAATGCATGCACGAACAATGATCAGACAAGAACGTATGGACAAACTATACCAGTCAACTCAACACATGATCAAACTGTCCTAATTTTGAGGAAAGGAATCCTCTTGGACCTTACAAAGTAGCGTGGCAGAAATGATGATCTGAACTCTTACCAGTATGCAGTAGAATTTGCTGCCATAGTGTTATTTTAATCATCAGGTTAAGTAGCTTTAAAGAATTCATGGAGGCTAACATTCTAGATCTGTATAATTTTGGCTCTATATTACCTCCAGTATTGGGGTTAGTGTATCAGTAATCTGTCCCTTGCTTGTGATCAATCAATCAATCAATCAATCAATCAATCAATCAATCAATCAATCAATCAGAATAGAGCTGCAAGGAACCTTGAAGGACTTCTAATCCAATGTCCTGCTCAAGCAAGAGACCATATACAATTTGAGACAAGTGGCTGTCCAGTCTCTTCTTTAAAGCCTCCAGTGATGAAGCACCCACAACTTCTGAAGGCAAGCTATTCCACTGGTTAATTGTTCTCACTGTTAGGAAGTTTCTCCTTAATTCCAGCTTGCTTCTTTCCTTGATTAGCTTCCATCCATTGTTTCTTGTCTTGTTTTGTAAAATAACTTGACCCCCTCTTCTTTGTGATAACCCCTCAAATACTGGAATACTGCTAGCATGTCTCTAGACTATCTTCTTTTCTTATATTCTGTTTATAGGATTTCAATACATGGATAGAATAGAATGCAGAATAGGAAGGCTGTAAGTTTCATTCAGCTTGGCTTTTTAATGTTCTTATTTCTGCTAAACATCATGCCCAAGTTTGTTTTTGTCCTTCGATAATTTACAAGTATTTGTATCTTATCCAAAACAAGTGATAGTATGAGGCACCCTCACAAAATCTCTTCCTCCATTGTACACATCTTTGGAACCAGTTTCTTTTTTCTGTGTTTGCATTTTTAAAAGTGAAAATACAAACAGATAGTCATGACTGATTTTGCTAGAACAATGTTTTCTAGAAGATTATCTCAGAAAACAAGCACATTAATGAGTGAGGATGGAAAGTGCAGGCAATTAGTGTGTGAAACAAATGTACACAGGCACTCTACTTCACAGTATTCAGAATAATCTTTTGTAGAGATAAATCTTTCCTACATTTTTAGAACTACTACAAGCAAATGGAACTAATAGCCAATGCAGCAGTTTGTGTGGCTTTTTTTTAAAACATGTAACTTATACTTCTAGGTGGCATTGAGAATGCTGATGCAAAGGGAAAGAAAATCTAGGTAAGTAATTAGTATGAATAAGGCACATTTGTTTTCAGAGAGACTCACCTGACTAATTCTGAGAACACCATTCATCTATATTAAGCATTTACCTGAATTGCTCTTCACTGATGTTCTATCGCTGGAAGTAGTTTTTAGACTGTTTTGGTATCGTGCTATTTTCTTTCCCAAATGAAAATACGATCCTTTTTCAGTTCCTGGGAAAAGGAAGGAGTAAAATATATTAAGCTGTTCATCTTATTATATTAACATATATCAGGTGATTATTTGTAGGGAAATAGCTGTCGGACCTCAACCAGCAATTAAGAAACGTATTAGCTTTCTTATTTTTCCTCTCTATTTCTTTTATTTCTTCAGTCTTCCTTTTGGTACAGTGGGAAGAAGCTCTAGGCTGAGAATGAAACTTGTTTTCATCATTATTTTTGTTAAGCAACACAAACCATGACTCTGGTTTCAATGCGTGTAATTTGTTCTACTGTAATAGATTCTCACCAACGCCTAATGCTGAACACCTCCACACTCATTACCATAGGTATTTTTATGAAGTAACAGTAGTACAATATTTATAATGTTCTCTATGGAGATATTCAGTACGTAGGTCTGCGGATGACATTTCAGTACTGTAACAAGCATGAACTGTTGGATAGTCTGTGGGGATTGTCAGATCTTTGTTTCTGCTTTTGGTTTCTGTACATCACACTTCTGTTTCTAAACAAAAACAATGTTTAGAAAGAGTGCTTTGCTTTGCAGAAGCATGCCTGTTTATCTAGTAGGTATTAAGGAGGAGAAGGCTATTGTTAGACCCCAAGAGGGGTGGTTATGTGGGCACCACATTTGATATGCATGCTCTTCCCATTGGAAGCCTTGAGATGCCCTCCAATAGTTTTAAATGCACAATCCAAACAATCATTGGGACAAGATTTGGCATGAGTGCAGTAAGAGTACTTATTGATAGAAAGCTCCTACTGCTAGGCATGTAATTTTTTCTTTTTCAAGAGGGTTTCTTTTTTGTAGGAAGAAAAAGCAGGCAGGAAAAGGAACAGGAAAACAGAGAGGGTACAACAGAAGATGTCTCCCAATGAAGTTCTTTTCACGAAGAAGTCCTCATCTGGAATTCCAATGCCAAAGGCTTTGGGGATACTTTTGATTAATCAATTACTAATACAGTTTTTTTTTTTACAAACTTTGGTTACTATCCCTGTGGCAAGTGACTTGTAGATTCTGGGCGGCATACAAAATTGGGGTTAAAAAAAAAGCTAAAAACAGTACATCCTACAGCCATAAACAATCTGATAAATAGCAAGATCCACAAAACAAAATAAAACAGGGACCTTAAGCAAAACATAAAGACCAATCCCAGGCCTGAGACCACAGTCAGGTTTTCAAAGCTTTGAGGAACCCTGGGAGAGAGGGTGCTATCATCATCTCGGGGCGTTGGCTGGGGAGGGGGAGGCAGGAAATGTTGTTCCAAATTATGGGGGCTGCAAAAGAAACTATGATTCTATAATTTCTTATGGAACACCAGAAGGGTTCAAAAGAAATGTGACCGTGTAAAATATTAAACATTTCCAGACGTCTTTGGTGGACTTTCTCAAACTTATTCTTCTGAATTTCTTTGCTTTCTCCTTACAAGCCTTTTGGTATTTGCAGTGCTTGGGTTGAGATTTGACAAATGTTATAAAAATGCAATGCACTGATACAATGATCGTCACCAGGGATCAGGGATAGTCCTTCCTGAGTCTCGACTTTGCTGAGATTAGACAAATTTTGAATCATACATTCAGGGCAGTCTTCCATTCGCCTGACTTTAGTTTCTGAGAGAACAGATGTTTTTACTTTTAAGCTTCCCACTACTTTTTGGACAGTGGTGCACACACACTTGTCCTTTTGTGGAAGTGATCTTTTTCTTTGCACTAATTATTTCTTCGGTTCAGTTTAGTGTTGTGTTTTAGAACCATTCTGGGGTCTGTAAATTAAATGAGGGTCCTTTGGACTATGGGCGTTGAATTCAACCTTATGTTATATAGAAATTAAAGTACAGTAAGTTGGCAACATTTATTTTGAGAGACAACACTTGATCCAGTAATTGAAAATACATTGATTTGATTATTTCATCAATATATCAACTCATTAAAACAAATATAATAAATTAAAAGCAACTCAAGAATTTATGAGAAAAACATGCTGGATTATCAATGGACAATCTAGTCCAGCACTTTAAATATATTCCACTGAAATTCCCCAGAAAAGGAGGGGAAGGCTGAAGTTGATATCAGTAGGAATTTCACAGTGTGATTCCCTTCTTACTCTCAGGTGATATTTTCAGTTACGTACACCACCGGGAAGCACCACATGATCAGTTTTGTGATAGCTTTCCTTCCTGCATATATATTTGTTTAAAAACTCCAGATAGAGGGTTTTAATCCCACAGAATAACATCTGGTTATTCTATGGGATTAAAACCCTGTGCTGATGAGTTTCAACAGGACAAAACTGGTCACAAGTCAATGTACCTGAAAATACTACAGAAGATATGCACTGGTTAAAAAAAAAAATACTCCCCTCCCTTTCAAGATGAGGGAGAAGTAATTAAAAACTTTATACATGAGGGTATTACATAATGTAACGTCTGTATCTCTCAGTTTAAGGAAAGAGTTAAAGGATTTAAAGTAGGGTGGACTGAATATATCATTCAGATAGAGTTCAGGAACAGAAGACATGTTGATTAAGGATAGATTCCACAATCTCAAGAGATTCTGTCTCTTTAATAAGCAGAACGACTGCAGCATTTACTCTGGCTTCTTTACCATGGCAGTGCTTTACTAAAAAGCTTACGGGGAAGTAAATGCAGCCTTGTACCAAGGTTTTTCTGGGAGTTCATTTTTTTATTTTTTATTTTATTTATTTATTTTCAGCAAGCATAAATTAGAAAACAGATACAAGTATTGACAAGATTATGAATACATGAGGTAGATTCGGATAAAAGGGAACAATAGGACAGGGATGGTAGGTACGCTTGTGCACTTATGCATGCCCCCTTTTCCCCTATGTTTTAATCAACAGGAAAATGAAGTGCTCCAGCACTGTTTAAGCACGAAGAAATGTAAACTGCTGTTGTTAGAAACAATAACAATAGCACTGGGACTTAAATTCCAAATGTCAAATTTAATACTGTAGTTGCGGTGAAGTAGCTAAGGAAGCACATGTTCCATATTCATTAAAAGTACATAATAATACTAATTTCTTCTACCTGGCACTTTCCTGATGTGCCCTCTAGACTACCATCATCTCTAAGAAATGCTCATAAAATGTATCCAGAAAATACCAACATTCTCACCAGCATTATCATGTTGATAGAACTTAATGGGAATGATGATTGACTCAGTCCCAAGGTTAGCTTGTTCTGTTTCCAAAGCACATAATTTCAATGCAGCAGTACATTTCATTGCATGGACTTGATACAGGTCAACCTGAACTTTTTGTTGTATCACATCATTTGAATTAAACACAGATACAATCCAGAACACACTTGAACCACATGACATTTCAGTGACAAATATGAAATTAACCAATTAATATAGTTAATGTTCAGAGAAGCAACAAAGGCCTCACATTCCGAATTGAAGTAATCTCTTTTACAGATAGGCAGAGTAATTGTTGATCTTATGATAGCTGAATGTTGTTGAGTGAACACAGAATGGCATACAAGTAGTTCATCCCAGGAATATACTCATCTGCTGAACTGGGTTTCTTTTTAAGATAGAAATAGAAGCAAGTAAAATGCAGTAAATGCTATAAGTTTGTTTGCTGTACAGCATATTTCCATTTCAGCACAAGAATTCATGGGCATCATTTTTTCGGATCATTTTTTAATTTAAAAGATATTACTCTACCATATCCTTCGCCTCATAACACTGTCATTGAAACTTTATTTGATTACTTTGCTTTTATTATAAGTGACTCCTTCTGTTCTTTATGCCTGCAATAATATTCTTTACGTCCACCATAGAGGCCCATGCAAGTCCTGTGGGTCTATTTCTGAGAAATTATGTATTTGCTTGAACCAAAGACATAGCTGTGCTTAGGATCTGTTGATACTGTTTGTTTGGTAATATTACATACTCAGTGCAGGCAGGAAAGAATGAGGCGAGACGGGTTGTTTCTGAAATAACAACTGTTTATTCTAACCAACAGCTAACAGTAACGAGGCAACTCTGAATAAGAAACCCGGCACCGCTTCTTGTCTGACAGCTCCTTTTATAGCTGGCTGTCAGACAGAGTGGCCAATCGCATGGCTGCGTTCTCCCGCCAAAACGCTTGTCTACAACAGCCAGTCATATTGCGCCTATGATCAATCACGCATGCGAGGTGCCATTATAACTTCAAGACATAACAGGTAACAGTTCAATTGGCTGTGGAAATGTTTTAAACACTGATTTTACAAAACCCTCTAACACAGGGGTATCAAACTCAAGGCCTTGGGGCCGGATCCGGCCCCTAGGGTGCTTAGATCTGGCCATATGGGTCCACCCTGAAACCAGTGAAGGACCGGCCCATGGTGCCTCTGACAGCGAAAATGGAGTTGGGGAGGGCTGCGTGCAGCCCTCCTGAGCTCCATTTTTACTGGAAGAGGGTTGCAGGAAGCCATCATACCAGAATATGGAGCTTGGGAGCCCATTTTTGCTGACAGGGTGCTCAGGCTACTAAAGGCGCTCCCAACACAAGTGATGTTGAGTTGGCCACCCCCATGCTAGCCATGACCACCCCAGCTCTCCAAGGTCAAACACAATCCTGATGTGGCTCTCAATGAAATCAAGTTTGACACCCCTGCTCTAACAGTATTATGATAGGATTTTGAGATATGGACATTAGGAAACCTGACAGGAAGCCTGGGTTCTCCTGCTTGAGAAGGGGGGCTGGACTAGAAGACCTCCAAGATTCTATTCATATCCTATCCTATCCTATCCCTTTTGGATGGGACCAACAGAGGCAGCAACAGAAAAGGAGTAAAAGAAGTCAAGATTGCAAGCATGACCATGCAGTCAAACTCACTCCCCCTTGTGAATGTGTATTGCAGCCATTACATGTATAAACATGGGCTGAACTTTGTTCACACAGCCTTCTTGATTAGTTTGATCCACCCAAAACAGTCTTGGGTGTTTGGGTATCAAGCAGGCAAAGGATTATGCTTTTAAAATGCTCCTATCGCCTTGGAAGATATTGGCACCAAGCTAGTTGATAATCATGGCTGTACTACTTCTGACACCTTAGTTTTAAGACTCATAAACATCCACAGCTGTCAGGCAGAACAAATAGAAAATTGTCTCATGCCACGGTGGAGAACCAATTTGCTTCTTGCATTCTGGCCCTTTAGCCTCAGAGATCTAATCTGAGAATGCTAAATCTCTCAATCTTCAGAACACTAAGTGAGCACAAAGCATACTTTTTGGCTGGCTAATTTGTCACATTAAGCCATAATAAGCTTTATTGTTTCGCCATAGTGTGCTGTGTAAACCAGTTTCTGAGGATGTGAAAATCATGATTTGTGACTCAGCACTATGAATGTAAACTGTGCCATCTGTGCCAGTCGCTGTCAGCTCCTCAATTTGTACCATATTAGAGGCATCTCAATACTTTACTATTTCCAATTCTTCAGTCTATCACTGGCCAGTCTGCAGGTGACTTTCAATAGTTTTTGTTTCTATTGACTTGAAAGCTCAGAGAACCAGCAATGAATCAGCCAATCAGTTCTATCAAATCATCTAACCAATGAAAGAGTACAAGAAAAGATGTCATTGTCAAAGCTTTTCATCAAGGTATTGTCAATCATGAGGCAACAAAAACCTGCTTCCTCCCCCAATCTGTGCAAAAACAAAACAAATTATTAGCTTGCCCTGCATCCACACTTCAAGAACATACTGTGTATGTTTGTCTCTTTGCAAAATGATTGTAATTGTTGATATAAAGATGTGGCTGCAAAGTTAACTTTGACTCATCTAACTCAAAGTTAAATGACTTAGATGAGGGAATAGAAGGGGAGCTCATCAAATTGGCAGATGACACTAAGCTGGCAGCAATAGCCAACATCCCAGAAGACAAGCTCAGGATTCAAAAAGGTCTTGACAGATTTGAACAATGCGCCCTAGCCAACAAAATGAAATTTAATGTGGAGAAAAGCAAGGTTTTACACTTGGTCAGAAAAAAAAAAGACAGGTACCAGTACAGATTAGGCGAAAGCTCGCTCAAAAACAGTAACTGTGAGAGGGACCTTGGACTCCTACTGGATGATCACTTAAACATAATTCAACAGTGTGTGGCAACAGCTCAAAAAACTAATACAATCCTTGATTGTATAAACAGAGGAATAGAATCAAAATCACATGAAGCTTGCCTTCAGAAGCTGTGGGTGCTTCATCACTGGAGGTTTTTAAGAAGAGACTGGACAATCATTTGTCTGAAAGGGTATAGGATCTGCTGCTTGAGCAGCAGGCTGGACCAGAAGACCTCCAAGGTCCCTTCCAGCTCTATTCTGATTCTTAAAAAGTGACTGATCCTCTAAGGAATTGAAAAGCTCATTCCTTATGATGAGATTGAAAGGATTGCATCTTGGGAAAACTGGTAACCAAAACCTTCCTTAAATGCCTGTCACCATGGTTGTAGGTTGCTGCATTTCTAGAATGGAGAATGGGAAGAGACATTCTAGAGATGCAGGAGTAAGGCATTGAAAGTTGTCTTTGTGAATGAGGGAGGGTCCCTGGAAAAACAAAAACAAAATCCTCCCCCCTCCCAATAGAAAAGAGAAAGAATGGCTACAATCTCTATCCACCCCCAACCTTCTCTGATGGTCACTGGGAAACAAAACCCTCTGAAGGGAAGAGGGAAAGAGCACATTTATGGATTCACTCCTGTTCCTTTCCTTTCTGCTCCTGTGCACCTGCAACTCTCTGTTAAGGCAAGAATTATCTTGGCTGCACATGAAAGTAGAATCAGCTGGTCAGGGGGGTCTGCAGCTGCCTGGCTGTAGGAAAAATATGTGAGCAGCTGCTGTAAGGAGGAGGTCAAGCCATTTTTCCTCTTTAATCACCTACAAGCCAAATGCTACCACAGTGAAAAGGACAGGATGATCCCAGACTTTCAGTCAATGGGAAAACAGGCTACCCACGAGCTTTCCCTGAACTTCAACACTGCAACTGGAAATTTCACTCATTTTCCTGTTGGAATTAAACTGCATCATGATAGCATGAGGACACAGAGATTTGGATTTGAGTTTGGAGTGCACAAAGACCCTAGTTGAAGGAACAGAACATCTACAGCAGCTTTAGAATGTCTTTTTATATATCTAGCTCTTCTCTATGGACCCCATTTCCAATGATATGATCAAACTCCTTAACAATGGACCAGGATTGCTCTGGCTGTCCTGAAATCCTGAACTCACTGGGATCACACAACACTATCAGCACATAATGCCATTAGCTTGTTTCAGTCTCATGTTGTGGTAATGGCATGTGAAGACCTTGTTCTCTGGAGAAGGTTGTAATGCTGAGAACGATGGAAGGAAAGAGAAGAGGACCAGCAGCAAGGTGGATACAAGCTATAATGGTAGTGGGTATGTTGTTGGAGGACCTGAAGAGCCAGTTGTCATGGAGAAAGTCTATGTGGTCACTAGGAGTTGAAAATGACTTGATGGCACATAATCAATCAATCAATCCAATCCAATCAAAATAGCAATAGAACTTAGACTTATATACTACCTCATAGTGTTTTACAGCCCTCTCTAAGTGGAAGCAGCATATTGCCTCCAACAATCTGGGTCTGGGAAGGATGGAAGGCTGAGTCAACCCTGAACCGGTCAGGACTGAACTCTTGACAGTGGGCAGAGACAGCTTGCAATACTGCCTTCTAAACACTTCGCCTTGCTTTTTCAATTTGAATTGTGAGGTACTGTGGAGAAATGCAAGGCGAAAACAAGTGAAAAAACTTAAAAGCTCCAATATCAAGTATTAATACCAGCCCACCTACACACAACACCCCCCCCCCCCACATCAAACCTATTGTTCCTATGGAGGAAGCTGAGGATTTATGAACCAGGGTGAACAGTTAATGTGGCTGTTAATAATGATTTTTTTAAAAAAGCTACTAAATGGGGCTGTGAAACATAGAGCAGAAAGTCATAAAAACAGAGACCAGAAACAAGTCTCCCATCGCACCACCAGCATTATCCCTCCATAAGTCAGTCTGCCTATTGTTTCCCTCCGGCTTCATCTATTTGCAAGTGAGGATGGGTAAAATATTATGCTACATGCACACATATTTTCCTGGAACTCTGCACATTTCAAGCATGGGAATACAAAAGGGGCCTCTCTCCATCCGCTTTAGTACTCTCTACATGGTTTGATGACATCTTCCCAATGTCTTGGGGAAGTGCCAAGGGGTTGGAATTGATCAATCTTATAGCATAGCAGATCCCTCCTCATTCCCACCTTGAAAGATTACAAATGGCTTGGAAACAAAACTGCATCTTGAGGGCTAAGTTTACAAATCCGTCTGATTTATAGTGTGGAATGTGATGTTGTTCCCCATTGAACATAAACATGTGTTGCGGTGTACATTTATTTAATTCAGCAGTCTCCAGAGGTTTGAACTACAGTGGTAGCTATGATGATCTTAAGGCAAAAGAGAACCTGTGGGCGAGGCATGCAGAGTCCTTGCTTTCTCCAGGGTTTACTTCTATACTGCTTTTTTTTCTTTCTTGCTTGCCTCTAAGATTAGAAATGATCTTTGACAGGTGAATAATGAGCAGGACTTGGGAGAATTAGTCAATAGGCTCTGCTGCAGCTCTGTGTTGTGTTAACTTTTCCGATGGAAATACCTGTTATGAATTTTTCCCATGCAGCTTGGTCCTCAGAGTGAATGTCTGCTGCTAAAGATACAAGTATAGTGCACCAAAGCCTAAGAAATGCACACTTGTTCCGTTTGATCACCCGTCTTCTCTATTCTCCTTCTCCAGACCGCAAACCCAAAGACAATGTATATTCTGCAGGCTGCTTGACGTCTGGCATAATTATACCCTCTTCTTGAAACAATAAACATTGCTTTGGCCTTTGCTAATGCAAAAAGCAACATCAACACGCACGGCTGATTTGACTTGTTAATATTCCTCCTGCTTGCATAAACCTGTACAGGTCACACAGCAGCCCACGTTAAAAGCACGATAGCAACAGAGAAACAGGGTGTATTATGCCTGGGAACAGCTTCCACAGTCGATCCCCGCTGCCTGTGTCAGTTTAAAAGGGTCAAAAGCTGCAGCCAGGGGTTATCTTTGTGGGTGGGCAAACACCCTGCTGCAATTTAAGCAACTAGAAACAATTGCTACTTATTCCTGGCAGGTGACTGGCAAATTACAACTCTGTACTTTTGCATAGAGGAAAATAGTGCATTTTTTATTCCGCGGCTCTCTTGCTAGTAATCAAACATGGCTTCTTGGTTCTTGTGTAGTCATGGAAGATGAGAACAAAGTAGCAAAGGAGGATGGGAAGTGGGGAAGCCATCTTAGGATATACGTTGTAGGTTAAGATATCACATATATAAAGTACTGAAGTAAAGAATAGATTTGAGGAAAGGTTTCTATAACAGGAAGAACAAATAAGTCGTCTACAATGAATTAAAGTCGTGAGCTCTTTTTCTATTGCAACATTTTGGCATGATTTTTCTTTTATTGCATGCTTTTCGAGAATCTCAGGATGATACACTTTCGCTGTATCATCTGATGCAGGATAAAAGGAATAGATCTCTAATCAGTATGCTTATGACGGTACCTTTGCACTTGAAAATTCTTAACTGGTCAGAATTCAGAAAATTGTGTTTCAGGGTTCTTGGACACTTGGCTGGAATACTGATTTTGAAATATTAGACTGCATTTTTTTCAATTCTCTATGGATAGCCGTGGAACATTGTCAGAAACTTTACCATAAAAGAACAGAAAAAGGGGGACAGTGGGGGAGAAAATAAACACGAGTGGTACTATATAAAACAGAATAGCCCATTGTTATATCTTTTAGAGAATAGGGAGTTTGGATGGCTACCACAAATACTGATCAAAATATTCTGATGGATGTTTTGATTTTTTTCCAATACTACTTGTTGACTAGTCAAAAATAAAATATATGTTGAGGAGTGAAAAATTACCTTTCTTCTAGATAATGGTAAATTATTCTTGATGCAAAAAATATGTGTGTGTAGCATATTTTCCTGCTTTAGGATAGCCATGGCTTCTATCTATATTTGCTTATCCAACAACAGACACATTTGTTAAGGAATTCAACATTGACTCCATTTCCTTTCTTTTCCTAGGCTTTGGGCACCAATTATATATTTACTTGATTAAACTTATAATCTTCCCATTGCTTTAAATGAATAGCACACTGAAAAATTGGTAAAAATGTGCCCTTGAGAAAATGAAGACGTTTCATTATATTATAGGTTCCAGACAATTGGAACTGTGTAGAATTAGTTTTTATTGCAAATCAGCTTCTCTACAGTTAGGACTTTCAGAAAAAATGTTAAGTATGAATGAAAATAGGAGCAAGCTGCTGCAGTGATCTCACCATTCAAATTATGAGGCTCATCTCCATTCTTGTTCATCAGGCTGTCTATTATAACTAATTGCCTGCGTTCTGGAGGGTCAATATTACTCTGTTGCTTAGCTCTTTTGAAGAGAATGTCATGAAATGGAGGAGGCTGCATTGGTTGGCTCACCCTTCTAAGAAATGTCCATGTAACTGCATTTCCCCTTATATACAGCAATGGGTGCAAACCGCTAAGTCTAACCTGAGACATAAATAGGTACCAAAGGACAAAGCATTCCCCCCATTCCAAACATTAATATATATTAGGACCATCATAACAGCTTCTTTTATTAGCAGAAAAGAATTTGCATGCAATGTAAAGGAAAAACTAGGGATGTTCCTAGAATGGAAAGCTTTTAATCCAGAGTTCCTTCAGATGCATCTGAAACTTAGTTTCCACCTATCAGAGATTGTCATAAATATTCTTGCTTCTAATAAAGAAGACCTTATTCTGGAGTAATCCATAATTTATGAGAAAATCTGTTTTTCCATCAGGCATTTGATCATTGATCTTATAATTCCTAACTTACATTTTCTAGAATAGGTCAAGAAATCAGTTGGGAGGGGGAATTCATTGCAATCCAAGGAAGTTGATCAAAAGGGTTGGCTCTGAAAGAAATCCAAGGTTATAGGATTTCCAGAAGTATTGCGTGGCACATTAAGTCTACCATGGGACTCTAGGGTTCCTCTGAAAAAGAATCTACTGAAGAGGTGAATGTCAGACATAAGTTTCCCATATACCTTTTTTTTTTAAAGTTCCATTTTCAGTTGCCTAATAAGATTGACTGATTTACTCATCAGTCAGGATTATTTTCTATGTCATATTATTTGCATTACAGGTAGTCCTCAGGTTACGACCATTCGTTCAGCGACTGCTCAAAGTTGTGATTGCACTGATCAAATGAAAATTATGACAGGGCCTCCTAGTTTTGGCTATCACTGTGGTGGCACAGTGGTTAGAATGCAGTGCTGCAGGCTACTTCTGCTGACTGATGGCTGACTGCAATTTGGCAGTTCAAATCTC